>PVHP010014200.1:13611-39682 GCA_004024765.1 Zapus hudsonius | reverse complement strand
ATCCTGTCAGGGAGCATCCTGACACCAGCTCAGTGCACTAACGTGGAGAGTAAATAAACAACAACACAGAAAGTGTCTGGATCGTGTAAGTTCCACATAGATTCATCCTTATTGGTTGACAGATGGAAGGACAGGAATGAAGGGTGACAGAGTCAAGTGCTACTCAGTCCCTGACATGGGAGCTTCATGTGGAGGCCCCTGTTGCTTGGGCCTTGTCTCATCCTCTGAGCTCAGTGGTGTCTCCTCATAAGCAGCGACTCTGAATGGGGCTGCAAAGTACCCAGAACTCCTGGCGAGGGTGGGTCACTGTGAACTCAACCAAAAAGAGATAGAGAGATGGACAGATAGACCGGAACAGAAGGAGCATGTCCAGGACCTCCCAATGGCACCAACTAGCAAGCTTCCCTTAGGGGAGGGAAGCTGGATGGGCCAGCGTCTTCCCACCCGCCTTTGGGAATTCATTGATGGCAGGAACATGGCTGGGTGAGGCTTTTATTTCTGTTCTCACGGCCAGCATAATGACTGACACATTGCGGTGTTGAGTAAATTCTGGCAGGATGATTCCGCTGGCAGGATGATTCTAGCACGTTCCTCCTATCTGAATCTATCCCAGACTGACCCAGAAAAAGACAGCTCCTTCCTCTGGTGGGAAGAGACTTTAGCTCTGATTTTCAACACGTGTGAAGAAATCCCCAGACACAGACAAACAGTCATGCAAGGAAGGAGCAGCTGTCCTCCCTGACCCATCAAATATGTCCACAGCTGGCGCCATCCATCCATCCCCCCAGCTTGCAACCCTCCCCTAGCCCCGGGAAAAAGACTCTGAGTTCTGGCACCTTTAACCCTCCCAATAACCCTGGAGCAGCCCGGCATTCTTATTCGCACTGAGGGAAGAAAACGAGCAAGCTAGCATGTAACATTTGAGTTCCTGCTTGGGCTCTGAGCATCATGTCACCCTGACCTTATCCCTGCCCCAGGGACACACACACTGGGACCAACAAAAGCAATGCTAGACAGCCAGGAAAAGGCCAGAACTGGAACCCAGACATACAGTTCTCATCTCACTGAAGCATTCTGAGCAGAGGAGTACTGTGCAGTTCAGAACCCAGCAGAGTACCCTGATGGTGGCTCCTACAATCCTGATGGCCCACAGGATGGCAATGGTGAACCCAGACTTCCTTGCAAGGACCCATTTTGGTCTTTCTTGGCTATTTACATATTTATTTATTTGCATATGTATTCATTCTGGGAAGGAGGCCAGGTAGACCCAAGATAACTACTGTTCCAATGGAGAAGCCAGGTCTTCTCTTCCAAAATCAGATCAATAGTCTGTATTTGGTTTGGCTTTGCGATGCTGGAGGTGGGATCTGGGTCCCTGTGTATGTTGGGTGAGCACTGGACCACTGAGCGACATCCATAGCTCTGTAACGGTGAGCAGGATAAACTATATGGAGTTGACACCATAAACACGGTGGCTGCAAATCCCGACCGGAATCCAAACCTAAATGCACACAGACATGAGCAGCACAAACCCAAGCCCAGGCTCACAAAGCCTGGCCAAAGCCTAAGGATTTAGGGAGAAATCAGGGCTGACATCTTCTGTTCCCACCACAGGAAGGGGCTCTTTATCCCGGGTCAGTCTAGGATGAAGTCAGATGGGAGAAGACATGCTAGAATCACCCTGCCAACATTTATTCAACACCTCAATACGTCGGTCACTATGCTGGCTTTGGGGTACAGGAATAAAAGCCACGGTTCCGTCGCAGAGATTTGTAATCTGGAAATCCTGGGAGTCAACATAGTTATATGGTGGAGCCTATATACACTCTTATAGGAGATATGTGCATGGGAGAAGGGGGCAGGCAAAGGTCCTCTGAAATTCGGAGCCAGGTACAGGGAGAGGAAACTGCGAGCTCCCTATAGGGCGCCAGGGGGCGCCGTGAGGTTCCACAAACTCAGGTGGTATTTTTAATTTTTCGGTGCCCCCACGAGCAAGCAGCTACATTCCAGGCTTGGGACGCTTTGTCTGAAGGACCCACTGGGGTACCGGGAATACAGGGTCACAGAATATGCCCTATGAATAATGGCATAGAATATTAAACTATGGTCATCACAAACATAGACCCTTAGCCCTATTCAGGCTCTGCTTACAAAGTTTCTTTTCTTTTTAGTTATGGTTTTTAATTTTTTTTTTTTTTTTGTTTTTCGAGGTAGGATCTCGCTCTAGCCCAGGCTGACCTGGAATTCACTATGAAGTCTCAGGGTGGCCTTGAACTCACAGCAATCCTCTTACCTCTGTCTCCCAAGTGTTAGGATTAACGGTGTGGGCCCCTATACCTTCGTTTTTTATTTTATTTTATTTTATTTTATTTTATTTTATTTTATTTTATTTTATTTTATTTTATTTTATTTTATTTTATTTTATGGTATCACTCTAGCCCAGGCTGACCTTGAACTCTTGGTGATCTTGTACCTTTGCCTCCCAAGCACTGGGACTAAAGGCATGTGGCTTTGTTATTTTTTAAAATATTTTCACTTGAGAGAGAGAAGGAGAGATTAAAGAATATAAACACGCCAGGGCCTCTTGCCACTGCAGAAGAACTCCACAGACATATGCTTCACTTGTGTGTCTGGCTTTACATGGGTACTCGGGAATGGAACCTGGGCTGGCAGGCTTTGCAAGCAGTGCCTTAACTGCTGAGCAATCTCTCTAGCCCACGTTGCTGTTTTGTTCTTTGGATTTATTTTTCTTTCCTGAAGTGCTGGAGATGGAAGCCAGGGCCTTGCACATGCCTGGATACTGCTCCATCACTGAGCTACAATCCATGTCCTTAAGTGTGACTGTTCATTTCCTGTCACTTTGGCAAGGGTGCACTCATACAATGTTCACTACAGAAAAACTATCATGCCTGGTGCTGCTGATTTAAACTGTGAGCTCCTTTCTAAAAGGGGAAGTGTCTTGGGCAGCCATCCCACAGCCTGCGAGTGCAGGAAGCCCATGCAAGACCCCAGGCTCTCCACAGGCAGACGCCACATACCCTCCCTCCCTAGAGTCACCCTCCCGGCTCTTTCTCAGTGTGAATGGTCTCATCCTACTCAGGTAAAGGTAAGGCCCAGAACAGAACCCGGGTTCTCTTCCAAGCCCCCAGAGCTGCCTCCTGGGCCCTGCGGCTGGACTCACCTTGGATCCGCAGGCTCTCCTGGTACTGGATAATGAAGTACTCCTGCGTCTGCTGCAGCTTCTTCAGCTCATTCTCCGTGTCCTGCGTGACCAGGCGCAGCTCCTCAAATGTCTGGTTGATCTGAAGGTGCTTCTGGGACATGGCGTCAGCAAGACTTCCAGTCGGAGAGTTACCCTGTGGGCAGATGGGGGTGACACAGGGCATTGGGAGGGAAGGAGGCCTTCCTTAATCACTGAAGAAGCCAATGTCAGGCCTGACTTTGGGGTAAGACACCAATAAATAAAGTTAAATTTCAGCTCAGAAGGAATCCAATTCATACGTGAGAATTGGAACGGAATGGAAACGTGGGGGAGACTGGAGACCTGAGAGAATAAGGTACCTTTCTTCTGAGTAGAAACTTCTACCTCAGATCTGGAACCTGGTTCCTTGTGGAGAGACTAGAACTCAACATTTCCACCTGACACCCGGGTCTTTCTACTCATGTTGAGGACCCTCAATCTACATGCATTTGCTGTCCCAATGCCATGGACTGTGTAAGTTGGAGACATACTGGGAACATGTTGTCTATGGCCCCACTCGAGACCTTCTGTGATGGAGTAATTTGCTTCTACCATGGAAGGCATCCTGAAGCCCCTCAAATGAAGCTATAGAGGAGACATACACAGGCCTCTGTGGATCTAACCCTTCCAGTGACCAAGAGGCCATGAAGAAATCTGTTCTTTGGTTGTAATCTCGTCAAGATTATACCCATCCATGAGGATCAACTCTCTAAAGAGACACTAGTAGGTATGTACTGGGTCACCTTAACAAAGTAGGGTCCAGAGAGAGGCGGCTAAGGAAATGTTCTCCCAGCCACTCCCCCCTCTCCCTAGGGACACTTACGTTGTTGGCTTCCCGGACCAGCCTCTGTTCATTGTACAGAATGTGCCGGATGCAACGGACCAGCTCCATGGGGCAGCGGTCATACGTGTTCTGAAAGGTGATAGCAGATGTCACTTTGTGGCACTCTATGCTATGGGTGGAACCCTGCCTCAGGACAGGGTGTGCTCATGATGGAGGGATGACAACGATGATGGTATCCTGGACAGTGCTGCTCCTCCAATACCAGTGGGAACGAGAAAGCACATTACGAAAAACCAAATTACAGTAAAAAGGTAAGGTTATTTTATTTCTTGAATCTTAATGTGCCTAAAGTACTAGAGCAACATTCTTGGAAATGGATACATTTTTTAAAAGGCCTCATCAGATGAGAAACAGGGCATCAAAATTTCTTGCCTGGATCACCGAAATTACTATCACCAGTGAAGGGAGGATGGGCATTTTAATGTCTTTGGTTGGGACACCCTAGAAAGACAGAACATGACTTATTTATAATTCTGACCAGGGGCACACACCTATAATCAATCCCAGCACTCAGGAGGCAGAGGTAGGAGATCACTGTGATTTCAAGACCACCCTGAGACTACATAGTAAATTCCAGGTCAGCCTGAGATAGAGTAAGACCCTACCTCAGAAAAAAACAAAAAGGTAAAAGGTAGGTGGGGCATGGTGGTACACATGTGTAGCCCCCACTACTAAGGAGACTGAGGAAGGAGATCACCTGAGCTCAGGAGTTGAGATCAGAATGGGTAACATAGTGAGACTCCATCACAAGTAAGGGGTTAGTGCTTACTTTAAAATGTCAGTGTAGGGGGCTGGAGAGATGGCTCAGCAGTTAAAGGTGCTTGCTTGCAAAAAGCCTAACAGCCTGGGTTCAATTCCCTAGTACCCAAGTGGAACCAGATGCACAAAGTGGTGCGTGTATCTGGAGTTTGTTTGCAGTGGCTAGAGGCCCTGGCGTGCCCATTCTCTGTCTCCTTGCAAATATATGAATAATTAAAAGCAAAATAATCTAAAACATCAATGTAAAAGACACTGTAAGGTTGCAAAATAGTTCCATATTGAAGAGCCTTAAGAGTTGGGCACAATGGTTCATGTTTATAATCCTAGCTCAGGAAGCTGAGGCTAGGAGGATTGCTTCAAAGTTGAGGCCAGCCTAGGCTAACAGTGAGTCCCAAGCCACCCTGGGCTATAGTATGCCATCCTGTTTCAAATAAACCAAAACCAAACAAAACATTAAAGAGATATGACAGCTGAGTACACTATGAGATTTTGGACTGGATCCTGGGCTGTAGGGGAAAATGGCCTAAAGGGCATTTTTAATATTTATTTATTTATTTATTTGCAAACACAGAGAGAAAGAGAGGGAGAGAGGGGGAGAGACAAAGAGACTGGGGTCATCAGAGCTTCCTGCTGCAAACGAAACCCAGATGCACGAGCCACTTTGTGCAAATGGCTTTACATGGGTACTGGTGAATCAAACCAGGATCCTTAGGCTTTGCAAGCAAGCTTCTTAACTGTTGATCCATTTCTCCAGCCCTAAAGGGCATTTTTGAATCTACTGACAAAATAGACATAGCGACCATATTAAATAAAAGTAGGTATCAATGTTAAACACATGAAGTTTATTATAAGAATTATAACAATGTGGGATGGAGAGATGCTCAGCGGTTAGGGCACCTGCCTTCAGTGCCTAAGGCCCCAGGTTCAATCCCCCAGGACCCACATAAGCCAGACCCACAAAGTGGTGGCCCTGATGTTCTCTCTCTCTCTCTCTTTCTCTTTCTCTCTCATCTCTCTGCTTGAAAATAAATAAATTTTTTTAAAAATAAAAAAAAAGAATTATAACAATGTAAGAGAAAATTTACATTTTCAGAAGATGCACACAGAGTAGAAGGACATAATGGATACAATTTACTCTTAAGTGACTAATTGATATCTGGGAAGAGAAAGAGAGAGAAGAGAAAGGGTGAGAGAGAACGTGATAAAGCAAATGTTAGCAATAGGTGGACCTGAGCATATGTGGGGGTGGGCTTCTTTGAATCATCACAACTCTCTGTAAGTTAAGAAAAGGGGAGAGCCATGGCTGGGTGTGGTGTACACCCAGCATTCTAGCACTTGGGTGGCTGAGACAGAGGACTGTTGAGTGTGAGGCCAGTCTGGCTCCACAGAGAGATCCTGTCTCAAACAAACAAAAAGCCATGACCACAATACCGAACCAAGGAAGCCTTGGGCATGGAACACATGATTCCACAATACTGAGTTGAAGGACAGAACGAAAACCTCTATGAGTCTTAAATGTGAGATGAAGCAGCCCTGTAGGGATGAGGACTAAGCGTGTAGGGCTGGGGTCCAGGCGCGCACACCTACCTGGAGCTGCGTGGCGTAGTGCCCCAGCTTGATCTTCAGCAAGAAGCCATCCTCCCCCACCTGGTGCTCCGCCTTCTTCTGCAGCTCCTGCACCAGGCCCTCCAGGAGCTGAGTGGCCTTAATGTTCTCCTGTGGATTATCAAGATCTATTGAGTCCCTAGGGGAAAAAAATTACACAATCTGTATACATACATGCACATGAGCCTGTACACATGCAGCCTCCATATAGTGCATTCTGACTGGTTCCTTTCTGGTTTGGAGACAGAGCCTCCCTGTATAGCCCAGGCAGGCTTGGAACTTGCAGCAATCCTCCTGCTTCAGCTTCCCAAGTGTTGGGATGACAGACATGAGCCACCGTGTTGGCCTGTTTGTTTGTTTCTTTCTTTCCTCTTCTTTTTAAAGCAGGGTCTCATTCTATAGCCCAGGCTGGACTTGAACTCATAGTGATCCTCCTACCTCAGCCCCGTGAGTGCTGGAATTAAAGGTGCACCACTCTGCCTGGCATGATTTGATACTCATTATATTAAGTAGATATTGAAGAGAAACACCCCAACATAAACTGACCAAGTGTCTACATTGTTCTTATTTCCCTAGCTGGTGTGTACAGTATATTTTCATTTCTTCCTTTTCTGTCTTTTTTTTTAAAGATAACACACTCCCTTTCTCCTTCCTGCTAATGCTATCTGCTCCTAGTTATGAAGGGGAAAGGACATGCTTTATGTATGCTGAAGGAAATGAGGAGTGTGATAATCTCCTATTTATAGTCACATCTCCAGGATGGAAAGGGGGCACAAGGTCAATCGAGACTGTTCTAATGTCCTTTTCAGTCTCAACCGGTTCCATGCCCGTGTGGCTAACTTCACATAGAGACCATTGAAGCAACAGTTCCTGCTCTTTCTAAGGAGCTCTGGAAAGAAGGCATTGAGGCAGACAAGCATTTCCATTCAAGAAACATTTCATGATAGCTCAGTGGTTAAGGGGCTTGCCGTCAAAGCCTAAGGACCTGGGTTCGATTCCCCAGTACATAAGGCCAGATGCAGAGTGGTGAAAGCATCTGGAGTTCCTTTGCAGCGGCGAAGGCCCCGACTTGCCCAAACTCTGTCTCTATTCTATCTCTTTCTACTTGCAAATAAATAAAAATAAAAATAAAATTAAAAAAAAAGAAACATTTCTGTCATCACCACTGATGGGGGCGTGGAACCACGTTAGCTTTCCAGGTGCAGAGAAGCCCATCTGTGGGTTTTGTGTTTCTCAAAGCCACCTACCTGGTCACAGGTGAGGATCATCTTCCTCTCTATTTTCCTTCTTTCTCCTCTTTCCCTCCACAACTCAGACGACAATTGCTACTGGGCAATACTAAATTACTTAGCACTCTGAATAAACCAAACATCTGTCAGACTGAAATAATGTTCAATTACTGCTGAATAAGGTCTGGAGCCAAAGGAGATCTACTAGTCTCTAAGAGGCTGTCATCTACAAATCCCTGGAGTGAGCTGGCAACTCGTTTCAGACAGACAGACACTCAGAGAGAGAGACACACATGAGTGTAACAGTGCTGAGTGTGTATATCACCAGAGTCCATCCATCTGGGCTTGGAAAAGGCAGTGAAGAAGGCCAGCATTTACACAGTCGTGCTCTATGAATCACATGATATGCATAGTAAATAAAAGCCCAAAAAACTAAGGGGCAGCCTGCGCCTTTTTTGTGAACAGAAATAATGTTTCTTATCTGGAGAACCCACCTTGAGAGGACCTGATATCTGAGGGGAACCCACAGAACTCTGACCCTCCATTTTGGAACTTAATTACTAGCTATGAAATGAGGCTTCCACAGAGTTTTACATAAATAACTGAAGAATTTTCATTAATATCTTTATCTTTTAAAAAATCTATTTATTTATTTATTTGCACATGTGTGTGCATCTAGGCACACCAGGCTCTCTTCCCACCCACATGAATGGCTGTCCGGCTTTCTGAGCCATTTCCCCAGCCCAGCACAAGTCTGTTAACACTCATTCCGTGGAAAATCTGCTCGGTGAGTCTAGTTGTAGAGGTGGGAGTCTCGCTCTGTTGTCTAGGATGGTCTTGAGTTACTGGACTCAGGTGACCCTTCTGCCTCAGCTTCCTGAGTAGCTGGGGTGACACTGTGCACTGATATTCCCAAATTAATATTTTGTTTGGGATACTAGAGATAAACCCAGGGCCTTGTGCTTACTAGGTAAACACTCTACCAATTATCTACATACATCACATCCCCAGCCCCTCAATGAAGTTTTAAATTAACAAACTTCCTTCTAATGTTCTTCTAAATCTTCCAAATCATTAAAACAGAAAATGAACAGGGCTGGAGAAGCACTAAGCAAGGTACACTTGACGTTCTCACATTTAGTTGTTTTTTTCTCAATTACACAAAGCTGGGATTTTTTTTTTAATTGCCTAGAAAATTGCCTTCCTTTGGCACTCTGGTTGCTGAACAGAAATCTGCTAACAAGCAAATGCAATTATTCCCAGACAGCATCACTGATGGGTAGACAGGCCCCTTCAAACAACAGCTCCAAGGCTGGCTTCTGGGAGACAGGGCTGAGCAATGAAGACCCTGGCCACTCTGGTGTTCATGAACCTGTCAGGTTGACTGACAGACTGAGGCCAACAGCAGGCTCCTTGTCCTGAGCAGAACAAAGCAATGTTGCCAGCTAAGACTGCAGGGCTGGCGACTGCTGATGTAGCTCAGGAGTGAGCTTGCCTAGGATGCCTGGAGCTTTGGGGTCCCCGACACTGAGGGGAAAAAAACTGTGAAAAAAGCCAAGTTTTTTTAAAAAATATTTTATTTATTCATTTTCAAGCAGACACACAGTGGTGCAGAAGTCTGGAGTTCCTTTGTAGTGGTAAGAGGCTCTGGTGTGCCATATTTTCTCTAAATAATAAATAAAATTTAAAGAAACACAAAACAAAAAAGGAATAATTCAATTTTTTTAATGTAAGATGGGATTTAATGGCTGATATAAAAAGTTTATAAAATACTCTCTTTGTGGTGTGTGTGTGTGTGTGTGTGTGTGTGTGTGTGTGTGTGTGTGCTAGGTTTGGAACCCAGGCCTTGTATGTGCTAGGCAAGCATTCTACAACTGAGCTAATAAACACTCTGACCAACATGCGCTTTTTTGTTTTTGAAATAAAGTCTTAACTATGTAGTCTCCAACTCAGAATCCTCCTGCCTCAGCTTCCTTCATACTGTGATTACTGGGATTATAGGCTTCATTCTTTTTTGAGACAGGTTCTCACTATGTAGCTCAGGCAACAGTTCTCCTTGTCTGGACTTAAAGGATTACAGGCATGGTACCACTATACCCAGTTTACAAATAATTAAAGTCTCCATTTGAATGTCTTTCTAATCAAATTTCAAAATTCTTGTGCTTCACCAAATACGATACAAAAATTTTGTTCACCTACCAGGCTTGGCTTTCGATCCATTGGGATAGATAATGGCGCACCTCGATGGGGAAATGCTGACCATATAAGGCTTGCATCTGATGAAGGGCGTCTCCTTGGAGCTGCTGGGCTTGGATCCACATAGCCATGGCTCACAGTCTGTTAAACAAACCATCCGTGGTTTGAGTGTTGTTGTTTTTTTCTAGTGCCCCCTCCCTTCAAACCAACTAGAGTAAATATTCACACTGTTTAAAAAGTAACTGACTCTGCCAGGCGTGGTGGCACATGCCTTGAATCCCAGCACTCGGGAGGCAGAGGTAGGAGGACCGCCATGAGTTCAAGGCCACCCTGAGACTACATAGTGAATTCCAGGTCAGCCTGGGCTAGAGTGAGACCCTACCTTGAAAAACCGAAAAACCAAAAAAAAAAAAAAAAGTAACTGACTCTGAGCTTGAATGTTTTCAAATCGTAGACACTCAACGTGGCCATGGGAAGGTCCCCAGTTGGGTCTCTGAAACTCTGACTATGTACTGAGGTCCAGTTAACAGAAGCACAAAGCCAGCTTTACAGCAAACACTGTTAATAACTCAGATATCCTAGAGCTGGCTTTTCCTTTTGCTCAATATTGTCCACGACACTGAGCAGTATTGCAACAGTCACAATAAATAAGTAGCAGAGAGATTTCTAAAAATAATCATTTTAGATTTGGTATTTTGGCTTTAAGAAATATAAGAACCATGGTGCCTGTTTGGAAGAGTCCAGTTCAAGTGCAAATCTCCACAGTGCAGGCTAGCCCTGAGCATTCTCACTGGTTAGCAGTAATGCTTTCACATGAAGCTCAGGCTTATCTGGAAAATAGCCAATGTTCCCCTCTGGAGCTACTGCTATGGAATTTATGAAGTTATATTCTGCTAAGCTAGAGCATGTACAAATTTTCAGACACAAAAACATTTCAACTAAGAGAAATAAGAAGGAACCACTGCATTTCAACAATGTGGATTTGGAGACAGGGTCTCACTCAGTTGTCCAGGCTGGCTTTCAACTTGCCAACCTCCTCAACCTCTGGAGTAGCTGGTAATACAAAGCTGCATCCCAGTCCCAGCAATAGCGAGAAGTGTTCAAAGCTATGCCCTTGTGTGGCACATGCCTGTAAGCCTAGCACTCAGAGGCAAGGGCAAGAAGATCAAGAGTTCAAGACCAGCTTTGACCACATAATGAATTTGAGGCCAGCCTGGAATACATGAGGCCCTGTCTTCAAAACAAAACAAAGCAACACACAGGAGACTGAGGTGAAGATCGCCATGAATTTGAGGTCAGCTAGGCTACAGAGTAGATTCTAGGCGAGTCTGGGCTAGAGTGAGACCCTACCTCACAAAACAAAACAACAACAAAAAAACAAAGACATGTTCTTGATTTCAGAAAGGATTTATAAAATTACCGTGCCTTTTCATACTGACCTGAGAATTTTAACACATTTGGTAGAGACTTTCAGAGACACTGGGGCAGCAACATTATATAACGAAGGCATGAAAACCAGAATTTACTCTAACACAGTCGTCTATCTGTGGAACTGGGGACAAGACAGCCATCTTGAATCCCATCCAAAACGTGCTGGCTACCGATCCGCCTGCTTCTCTTACAACTATGCTTTAGCTCTGGCACATGTGTCAGGAAGCAAAGTCCCTCCTCTGTTATGGTGGCTGTGTGACCGCATAACACTGAGCTATTTATAAGACAAGCCAGTCAGCCAACGATGAGGTGTGGGGTGGGCGCCAGTCACCTAGTGTAGACTCGTGTGGAGCTATAGAAAGAACGCCTGGAAGGCGTCTGATCTTGTTTAGGGCTGGGATCACTGAAAGACCATCCCAGACGTCAAATTTCAAAGGTGCAGGGTTCACTAGAGGAAAATCAGGACCCAAGAGTTCTCCAGAAGCATCTAGTCAAGCATCTGGAAGACAATTATATAACAAACGCTTTAATCGAGTCCTCCAATGAGTTTTGGAAGCTAAAGGGATGGGAATGAAGGTGCGGGGCATGGCGGAGGACACAGAACAGTCCAGGGAACATTCTCCCCCTCCTCGCTGCACCACCCTGAGCCAACTTAACTGCTGAGCCATCTCTGCAATCCAATTGAGCCATTTTTTGCATCTGGCTTACTTGGGTGCTGGGGAATCAGGTTCAGCAGGCTTTGCAAGCAATCACCTTTAGTCACAGAGCCATCTTCGCAGCCCCATATTAATTTATTCATATTTCAACACCCCCCCAAAGAACCTGAATATTTTTATTCCTGTTTAATAAGAAAACCAAGGCCAAGCATGTTGGTGCACACCTTTAATCCCAGTTAAGGCGCTTGCCTGCAAAGCCCAATGACTCTGGTTCAATTCCCTAGGACCTACATAAAGCCAGGTGCACAAAATGGCACATGCATCTGGAATTCACTTGCAGTGGCAAAAGGCCTTGTTGTGCACATATTCTTCCTCTCCTTGGAAATAAATAAATAAATAAAAATATATTTTTTAAATGGCTCAATTGTCGAGATAGGAGGATCACCATGAGTTCAAGGCCACCCTGAGACTACATAGTGAATTCCAGGTCAGCCTGGGCTAGAGTGAGACCCTACCTCGAAAAAAAAAAAAAAAGGCTCAATTGTCTGATGCTTGTTTGCAGTGAAATATTTTTTAAAATATTTTAATATATGTATATTTCTTTATTTATTTGCAAGCAGAGAGAGAGAGAGAGAGAGAGAGAGAGAGAGAGAGAGTCATAATGGGTGCACCAGGGGCCCTAGATGCTGCAAACGATCTCCAGATGCATGTGCTCCTTTTGTGGGTACTGGGGAATGGAACTCAGGCCATTAGATTTTGCAGGCAAGCACACCTTAACCACTGAGCCATCTCTCCAGCCCTAAAAATATTTCTAAAATGGCTCAATTGTCTGGTGTTTGTTTGCAGTGGCAAGAGGCTTTGGTGGCCCCAATGCAAATAAATAAATAAAATTTAAAAAGAACGAGCTAATATGTAAATATTCAAAACAGTGCCCCGGGCCTAGCTAGTGCCCTATGTGTGCTCACTATCACTCACCCACTTTACACTGGCACACGTAGCTTCTTTCACCCACCTCCAATTTTAACCCCATCCATTAAGCTTCTCTCAAGTCAAGCCTTTGACTAATGAACGCTTGTCATAGCTCTGCTCCAATAATTTCATGCAGGATCAATTTTGCCTTCCTTTTAAAAGAAGGTATTTTGGGCTAGGGATATGACTCCCAGGGTGTGATGGTTAGGTTTTGTTGTCAACTTGAACTTTTTAGTAACTCTTGGATGGGTCTCTGAGGACGTTGATAGGAAGGCAGCCTCTCAGTAGGGGGAAGGATGTAAGGAAGCTCAAAGAAGCTAGAAGTAAACATCCTTTCCTGTGTAGGCAGTGCAGGAAGGAAATTCCAGAGACTCAGGAAGCCATTAAGTCTGGGGTAGACCCCACCCTAAGCCTATATAAAGGGGAAGAGAGTCTCTCCTTTGCCCTCCTGCCTGTTTGCTGTTTTCTTTGTGTGTGGTGTTGGTGATGGGTTTCTCTTTCTGCTTGGACCTGTGAAAGAGGACCAGCCTCTTTCACTTTTATGGGACTTCCCCTGTATCTGTAGCTTAAATAAATACTTTCCTCCCCCAAATTGTGCCTGGTTTGAAGATTCATTCCAGCGGCGTGGGGCTGACTGCGACACAGGGTATAGTGCTTGCCTCACATACACAAAGCTCTGGATTGGATTCCCAGGAATATATAAACTGAGTGTGGTGGTGCAAGTCTATAATCCCAGCACTGGTAAGGTGGAGGCAGGAGGATCAGGAGAAGAAGGCTAGTGAGTTTGAGGCCAGTGTGGGCTACATGAGACCCTGTCTCCAAAAATAAATAAATACAAACAACTGACTAGGGATCTGTGTGTGCATAAGGTGTATGTATGTATGCGTGCACACATGCCGAGGCCAGAGGTCCAGCATCCTCCTCCCCTACTGCTCTCTGCTTTATTCCCTTGAGAAAAGTTCTCTCACTGAAACTGGAGCTCCAATGATCCTCCTACCTCCAGCCCCCCCCCCCCAGGCATGCACAGCCATACCTGGCTTTTGATGTGGGTGCTAGGGCTAGACCTGAACTCTTCATGCTTGGACAACAAGGACTCTTACCCAGTAAGCCATCTGCATGGACACAACCCAAATGCCCAGTGATGGATCACTGGGTCATGTGGACACGAATCGAATGCATAAATGAGCTGGAGACCACAGAGCATCACTCGGGCATGGAAAAGGAATAGTCCTGGCTAAGGGATGTGGCTCAGTGGTAGAGCCTTTACCTAGCATGTGCAAGGCTCTGTGTTTCCTCCCCACTACCAACCACCAACAAACAAACAGAAAAACCCCACCGTGAAAACATTGCTCAAAATGAAAGAGGTCAGGAGCACAAGGCCCTATGCTGTGATTCCATTTATGAAACAGGCATAACCACCGAGCCAGGAAACAGAGGGAGGATACTGAGCTCCTAGGGGAGTGATGAAAATGTTTTTTTTTTTTTTTTTCGAGACAGGGTCTTACTCGAGCCCAGGCTGACCTGGAATTCACGATGTAGTCTCAGGGTGGCCTTGAACTCACGGAAATCCTCCTACCTCTGACTCCCGAGTGCTGGGATTAAAGCCGTGCGCCACCACGCCCGGCCCGAAAATGTTTTGAAATTAAAGTATGGTGATGGTTGTACAGCCCTAAGAACATCCATAGAACACTTGATGGTTTACGCTTTGAACAGGGCAATGTTTATAACATTTCTCTCTCCATAAAGCCATGAGAGAGAAAGAGAGAGACTGAAAGAGACAGAGACAGAGAGACAGAGAGGAGAGTTTCCCATATCCCATAGTGTCAAAGGCCCCATCTAGGCTATAACTTACCGCCACATGAAGCCTGTGTCCTGAGGATTTGTGGTGAGCTGTTATATATTTTCAGTATTTTTCTATGTATTTTTAAATTTTTATTTATTTTTTAAGTTTCTATTGACAACTTCCATAAGTATAGACAATATACCATGATTATAATCCTCTCCCAAATCTCTCCTCCACTGGATCCCTTCTTTCCAGATAATTATTCTTCTATTTTTTGCAAGGAGAGAGAGAGAGAGAGAGAGAGAGAGAGAGAGAGAGAAAGAGAGAGAGAAAGAGAGAGAGAGAATGGGCACACCAGGGCCTCTTGCCACTGTAAATGAACTCCAGATTCATGCCCTACTTTGGGCATCCAGCTTTATGTGGGTACTGGGGAACTGAGCCCAGGCTGTTAGGTTTTGCAGGCAAGTGCCTTAACTGCTGAGCCATCTCTCCAGCCCCTGCTTCTCTTTCGATACTATCGTTCCCCCCTCCTATCATGCAGGTCTTATGTAGGTAGTGTCAGGCACTGTGAGGTCATGAATACCAAGGCTACTTTGTGTCTTGATGACAGCATTGTAAGCAGTCCTACCCTTCCTTTGGCTCTTACATTCTTTCTACCACCTCTTCCACAATGGTCCCTGAGCCTTGGAGGGTTTTTCTACATTTTTGTTATATCTCATAATTTAAAGAGGAAGAAATGAGAACGACAAACCTAATGCTGAGAGGCTGTGATCTCAGCACAGGCCAGGGTAGCTGGCAAACGAGCCAGGTTCTGATCTGAAAAGCACACGGCAAGGAGCCAGCACTCACAACTGCTCATAGTATCAGCACCAGCTAACCACTGAAGGATTCTGGGTAAAGAGCCAGGGTCCCAAGTCACGTGGACTGTTCCCCAGTCAATACCAGCATTATTAATGTATTAAGCGGTGGTGGTTTCCTAATAGTAAGGACTTTGAGGGACAGGCAAATATTAAACGGTAGTAATAAAGGATCAAGACTGTGTTCATGTTAAACTTGGCCTGACATCAAGTAAGAAGGCTAGAGTAAAATAAAATGACCACAGCTAGAAGTAGGTCAATACCAGAGCCATCTGCTCTTTAATAACACACTACCTTACAAACAACCAGGCAGGCAATTCTCTTTTGGGAAAAAAATCATATTATTTAACAAATGGAAAGGGAACAGAAAGAATAAAACCATTTGGTCCACAAAGAAACAAACATGGAAAAATTTGCCCAGGCGGCACAGAGATGATAATATTCTGAGAAGACAGTCAGTCATAAATCTTTACAGCACAGCTGAGTCATTACATACTACTTTGGGAAGAAGAGAGAAAAAGGAGGGAAGAGGCAGGAGGAGGAAGGAGGGGAGCTACTTGCTAAATGCAAAAACCAAGCCTTCAGCAGTGGGTACCCTATACCTACAACTCTCATCTAAATATGACATTTGAAAGCCCTTGGCTGAATATTTGCAATCTGAAACACACGGTGGATCCAGGTGAGGAGCCTCAGAGCTGTGAAACCCATGAGTACTGACAGTTAGTTGTCGGACACAGGAGGTTCACGTAGCCTCAAAGGGCTCTCCTTACAATTCTCAAAGGGAAAAAGGAGGCTCAGTGGTAAGGCTTTAAAACGTGCAAGGCCTTGGGTTCAATTCCTGCACTACCAAAAACCAAAACAAAAAAGCAACAACAAAAAGTTATTTAAAAAGGAAGTGCTGGGTGTGACGGTGCACGCCAATAACCCCAGTGCACCTGGGAGGCCGAGGTAGGATGAGCGCTGGGAGTTTGAGGCCAACCTGAGACTATACAGTGAGTTACAGGTCAGCCTGGGCTAGAGCAAGACCTTACCTCGAAAATCAAAAAAAAAAAAAAAAAAAAAAGAATAAAAAGACCATCCAGGTGAAGTCTATCTCAGCGCTTGTTTTGTTCTTTAAACAGTAATTTCATTTAGAGCAAAAATTTGGAAAGGAAAAAACACAGCAGTGATTGGAGACCTGACTCTCCCCTGGACACTGCCCCTGGCATCATGTGACAATCTGGACCCCTAAGACTCGACTGTAACTGTAGGGACAGTGGTGCCCTTCCCTGCATATTGTCATCCCAACAAGCCACTGGCGCAGCCCATTAGGGCAGAAGTTACAGCAATGCCCTGTCCAGCTCACCGCAGGCATCTGTGAGAGCCCACAAAAAATGGTCATCTGCGTTATGGAAAATAAGAAATCTGTTCCCAATATTTTCCTCATTAAAACCCACAGTCTCCCTCTTCCCATTGAGAATTACGGTTTTGTTTCCACTTAGCAAAATTTGCTTTGAAGAGTGTATTGCTTTAGATCAATTCCTGAGGATTGCTGTTAAATAAATAGTACAATATATAATGGGAGAAACTGGAAGTGACTTTCAATAGAGAATGGAGAAACTATAACTATTAATCTCATGCAATAACATGTAATGACCCAAATTAAATACAGAAGTTATGTTGAAATACAAATGCCATGTAGACACATTTTAAGTATTAATAAAAGAATGCAAAGTGAAAAGTGTGTACAATAGTCGTGTTACAAAAAACAGAGAGAGCCAGGTGTGGTAGTTCACACCTATCATCCCAGCTCTTGGAGGCTGAAGTAAGAGGATTGCTGAGTTTAAAGCCAGCCTGGGGCTACAGAGTAAGTTCCAGGTCAGCCTGAGCTACAGTAAGACCCTACCTCAAAAAAAGAAGGGGAGCTAGAGAAATGGCTCAGCAACTAAAGGTACTGGCTTGCAAAGCCTGACACAGCCTGAGTTCAATTCCCCAGTACTCAAGTAAAGCCTGACACACAAAGTAGTGTATGTGTCTGGAGTTCATGTGCAGCTGCAAGAGGCCCTGGCCTGCCCATTCTCTCTCGTTCAATCTCTTGCTCCCAAATAAATAAAAATAAGGAAGGAAGGAGGTTCTAGGGTTGATTCCCAGCACTGTATCAAAAACTAAATTTTTAGGGCTGGAGAGATGGTTCAGCGGTTAAGGCACTTGCCTCCAGTGCCTTAAGGCCCCTGGTTCAATTCCCCAGTACCCACAAGGTGGAGACTCTGGTGCTCTTTCCCTCCCTCCCTCCCTCCTTCTCTCTCTCTCTCTCTCTCTCTCTCTCTCCCCTGTGTGTATTTCTCTGCTTGAAAATGAATAAAAAACTAAATTTTTTTAAAATGTAAAACTTGAAATATAAAATTAATAATCATGGGCAATTGGTTCTAAGGACTGTCCTATGGGAATGGAGTTTAAAGTGACATAAGAAGAGCCAGTCATGGTGGTGAAAGACTGTAATCCCAGTACATGGGAGGCTGAGGTGGTAGGATTGTAAATTCAAGGCTCCATATGGAGACTCAGTAACAAACCAACAATATTTTCCCAGGTGACAGTACATAGGTTATGACATTCTTTTATAAACTGAACAGCCTTGATTTAAGTAGAAGAAGGAATAGTAAAACTTCAGTCATACACTATTTCTTTTTCTTTTCTCAAGGCAGGAACTCACTCTGTAGTCTCAGGCTGGCGTCCTTGAACTCACAGGGATCCTTCTACTTCTGCCTCTTGAGTGCTAAGATTAAAAGCGTGTGCCACCACGCCCAGCTATAAACTATTTCTTTAAAGGAATGCGTTCTATCACTTCCAAATGCATAGAAACTTAGTGTGTTTTCAAGTAGTGGGTCAAGACTACTACTGGCGAAAATTCATGTCAACTTTGACATCTATTTATATATCTTTGTGACTCTCATTTCATCTTGAATATGACTAAATAATTAGTACCAACTCTAAATAGAATGAAATACACAGTAAACCACTAACAACAGTTTAAAAAAAAAGCAGGCGTGGTGGCACATGCTTAGTCCCAGCACTCAGGAGGCAGAGGTAGGAGGATCACCATGAGTTCAAGGCCACCCTGAGACTACATAGTGAATTCCAATTCCAGGTCAGCCTGGGCTAGAGTGAGACCCTACCTCAAAAAAAATTTTTTTTCCTTGCCTAAGGAAAGGTAGGACTGCTTACAATGCAAACTTCCAGACACAAAACGGCCTTGATATTCATGACCTTGCAGTGCCTGATAATACCTACCCATAATGGGAGGAAAAGATGATGACACCAAAACAAAATAGAGACTAATTGAGAGGGGAAGAGACATGGGGGAGGGGAGGGAATCATAATGG
Source organism: Zapus hudsonius (assembly GCA_004024765.1). Classification (NCBI taxonomy): domain Eukaryota; kingdom Metazoa; phylum Chordata; class Mammalia; order Rodentia; family Dipodidae; genus Zapus; species Zapus hudsonius. The sequence continues at coordinate 20,753 of PVHP010014200.1, read as the reverse complement.
TTTATGGTCTGTAATTATGGAAGCTATCAATAAAAAGTTCAAAAAAGAAAAAGATTTCCTTTAGGGCTGGAGAGATGGCTCAGCAGCTAAAGGAACTTCCATTCAAAGCTCAATGGCCTGGGTTCGATTCCCCAGTACCCACATAAAGCCAGATGCAGAAAGTGGTACATATATCTGGAGTTCATTTGCAGTGGCATAAAGCCCTGGCACACCTATTCGTTCTCTCTCTCATAAAGTAATAAATATTTTTTTAAATTCCTTTACATTTCTCTTCTTGAAACTGAATCGCACACTGAACATAGCTGGCCTGCATGACTCCTGACAGTGTGCAAGTAACGATCTGAGGCCCGTAGAGGCAGCGGGGACAAGAGGTGATCCCAGAAAAGCTCAACTGTTAGTTCCTAACTTAGCTCCTACTCAAAGGCCATCTGCCTGCTGAGAACCTCCCCCAGGAGTCTTTCAGGAGGCTGGTCAGAGCACACCCCATTCCACAGGGACTGCGGGGCAAGTCTTGCTAAAGAAGCCCTGAGAACATTGTCTCTGCATCTTCTTTGCCCTCCTTTGCTCCCTCCCCCCTCCCTTCTTTCTCTTCTTGGACACAGTGTTATGTTGGGCACCATTATGGTGGGCACCACAACACCCGGCCTATCTTGTTTTTTTTGTTGTTTGTTTTGTTTTGTTTTTTTGAGGTAGGGTCTCACTCTAGCCTAGGCTAACTTGGAATTCACTATGTAGTGTCAGACTGGCCTTAAACTCATGGTGATCCTCCTACCTCTGCCTCCTGAGTACCAGGACTAAAGGCATGTGCCACCACACCTGGCTGTTTTGTTTTTGATTTGAGGCAGGGTCTTGCTCTAACCAAGGTTGACCTGGAACTCACTCTGTAGCACAGGCAAACTCATGGGGATCCTCTTACCTCAGCCTCCAGGGATTAAAGGCGTGCATTACCATGCATAGCTGCATATTAATTTTTCTCATATTTTTATTTATTTGCAAGTAAAGAGAGTGGCGGTGTGGGGGGGGGGTACATGCCAGGGCCTCCAGCAGCTACAAACAAACTCCAAATGCATGCTTCACTTTGTGCGACTGGCTTTATGTGGGTTCTGGGGATTGAACCAAAGCCCTCAGGCTTTGCAAGCAAGGGCCTTAACTGCTGAGCAATCTCTCCAGTCCCCATATTATATTTTGAGACAAGGTCTCTCACTGAGCTAGAGCTCATCAATTCTGCTAGATTAACTGGCCAGTTAGCCCCAAAGATCCCATCTCCATTTTCCCAGCTGTAAGATTACAGGTACACACTGCCACCCCTGGCTTTATGTGGGTACTGGGGGATCCAAACTCAGGTCTTCATGCTTGTATAGCAAGCACAGTACTTATGAAGCCATCTCCTAGCCCCCTCCTTTCCTTTTTTCAAGAGAGAAATGTCCCATCACCTTTTGCTTTGCTTACCTGGTGACATTCCACTTACATAACCTGACCACAGCTTTCTGAAGGTAAGTCAAACACGAGGGACATAATACCATTTCTATTTAAATCAAACAAGTCCTATAGAAAGTCCTATAGAAAGGGAGATCTGGGCATGGTGGTGCACAACTGTAATCCCAGCAGTCAGGATACAGAGGCAATTCAAGGCCAGCATGGGTTATATAGTGAGACACTGTCTCAAAAAAAAAAAAATCTGATTCTGAGAAGCAACAGCATTTGAGTAAGAGCTCATATCTAAGAAAAATCAGCATTTGTCCTGTCAGGAAAAGATGTTATCCAGGAAGAAGAAGCAATACCATTATCGGCACATTTAAATTAGGATGAATTAAAATTGTACATAAAGGGCTGGAGATAGCTCAGTGATTAAGGCGGTTGCCTGCAAAGCCTAATGACTCGGGTGCAATTCCCCAGTCCCCACATAAAGCCAGATACACAAAGTGGCACTGCATCTGGAGTTTGTTTGCAATGGCTGGAGGCCCTAGTGCTTTCTCTCTCTCTCTCTCTTTCTCCTTGCAAATAAATAAATAAAATATATTTAAAACGGTACATAAAATAGCTGCCCACGTTCACTACACCATTAGCACAGACCTCTGTGTGCCAATAGAATACCTTTGTTAAAAGTATTTCTGGGGCTGGAGACATGGCTTAGTGGTTAAAGGTGCTTGCTTGCAAAGCCTGATGGCCTGAGTTCAATTCCCCAGTACCCATGTAAAGTCAAATTATAAAATGGCACAGGCACCTGGGATTCGCTTGCAGTGGTTAGAGGCCCTGGCACATCCATATTCTCCCTCCCTTTCTCTCTGTCTCTCCCCCTCTCTCTGCTTATAAATAAATGGAAATATTAGAAAAAACACTTCTGAGCAAGACATGGTGGTGCACACCTTTAATCCCAGCTCTCAGGAGGTAGAGGTAGGAGGATTGCTGTGAGTTCGAGGCCACCCTGAGACTACATAGTGAATTCCAGGTCAGCCTGGGCTAGAGCGAGACCCTACCTTTAAAAAAAACTGGAGACAGTTCTTCCTTAACTCTACAAGTACTAGCATATCCAAACACAACTCTGCACATGAACTTGAGCATGTGCTCCCACCATACACAGCCGATGGGCTCCAGGCCCCCAGCTCCCACCCAGCAGCTTGTGCCCCCCATTGGCAGCCGGGCTGGCAGCAGAGCCCTTCTGTCTGCACTCCTTCACAGGCTGTGCTGCTACAGGAAGATGCAAGCAGCAGCCATTTCCTTCCAAAAGGTCAGCTGCCTCAGACAGACCAAACAGAAAGCAGCAAGCTCTTGCCAACTTCCCCTCCTACCTCTGCAGCTAGTGCGCAATCCCACTTGGTTTCCAGTAAAGCGCCAAAGAAAAACAAAGCGAGTGTGAGCCGGGCTCCACCACACATCACTTGCCCGAAAGAAAGGAGCCAGGCTTTTTAAACAGCACTGGAACTGTTCTGAATTGCCAGCGTCCACATGAGGTTAAACATGAGTAAAGGAGTAGGATTGGATCCATCCCACATTCTATATGAATGTTCCAGAAGTTTCCACTTAAAATAAAATGGTTTGGGCTAGGGAGATGGCTCAGTGGTTGAAGGCACTTGCTTGCAAAACTTGAAGGCCTGAGATCAATTCCCCAGTACCCACATAAAGCCACATGGGCACAAAGTGGCCCAAGTATCATGTTCGTTTGCAGTGGCAGGAGGCCCTGGTGTGCACATACTCCACCTCTGTCTCTCACCCCCAAAGAAAGCACCAAACTCTTGCATTGACTTTGCGTGTGTGCGTGTGCGCGCGCAGGCATGTACATGTCAGAGTGTGTGTGGAAGTCAGAGGACAACCTTCAGGTATCGGTCCTAGTCTTCCTCCTAGTTTGAGGTGTGCCCCATGCTAGCTGGCCTGTGAGCTTCCAGTGAATCTTCCCTTCTCACTAGCTGCTGGACACAGTGTTTCTGGGCATCTGAGCCCGGGTCTTCACTGTGCTGACAGGAAACACTGCATCCAACCTTCCTATGCAGCATTTTTAGATTCTAGTGCAAAAGCAACATGGAGGGAAGGAAAGCAATGAAGATTTTAAAGGTTTTCTCAATCAGCTCAGTTCCTGTCTTAGCTATCTACATATGCCTTGTGAGAAAACTGATGGTCTTAGCAACAGGCTCCCACAGCAGGCCACCAGGGGAGATATGGACGTGGTGGCAACAGAGACACCTGTGGAAGGAGTTCTTATAAAGAGCCTGGGCTTTGATGATGGTGAGGTTTAACCCCAGGCTGAGAACAGTCAGTATGAAGACACAGTTTAGGGCTGAGAGGACAAAAACTTGTTACACAGGCTAAATTATACTGCACACTAGAAACTCATGTTGGACACAATTTCCAGTCCTGTCTATGCTAAGTAGCAGCAGAGGGGTTAGTTAGCAGAAAGGGAGAAGAAAATGCTGGCATGAAGGCAACAGGAGCCAGGGGAACAGTACGAATACCAGTCATTCAGGGAGTTGTCACAGGTCATCGTGTGTATGCACACTCTGTAAGTATCCTTGTGGAGACTCGCAAGGTCCCTATGAGGCTGTGCTAACATTCCCCCTATGCTACAGATGAGGCAATAGGCTTAAGAGCCAAAGTCCCCACAGCAAGTGTGGGGAGGGAGGAGATGGGCCAGGCATCACAAAAGCTACAAAGTAAATGATCACAGAGTGCAACTCCCAGACAGAGAGAACATGTTTACTCCACCACAATCCAAAGGTAAGCTTGTGTGTTGTGCATGCATGCAGGCATGTTCATATGTGTATAGGTGCAAATGAGTGGGTGTGCATGCATATGTGTGCACGTGGAGGCTAGAGATCGATGTCAGGTCTTTTCCTCTATTGCTCTCTGTGCTTTAATTTTTTTTTTTTGAGACAGGGTCTCTCACTGAACCCAGAGCTCATCAATTTAGCTAGACTAGCTGACCAGCAAGTTTCAGGTCTCTACCTGCCTCCATCCCCCCAGCTCTGGGATTATGGGCATATACCCTCCGCTTCCAGCACTTCACCTGGGCACTGGAGATCAGAACTCAAGTTCTCATGCTTGTGCAGAAAGCATTCTACCCACCAAGCCATCTCCCTAACCCCCAAAGAAAGATTTAAATAAATAAAACCCCTTTCCTAGAGATCCAAGGACAGACAACAAGGTACCAGCCTTCACCACAAGCAGGGTTCAAGGTTCACCTTCACTTTTCTAAAGCAATCAGAAGGCAGCCACTACCTTGAAACTACAAAGAAACGTGAGAGTAGAGTGCCAGAACTGGGGGGGTGAACTTACAATATGGCCAAACCTAGGTCCTGACCTCTTGAGGCAGAATGAGCAATGTGACAAGAGTTGTCAGCGGGTAAGGCGCTTGTCTGCGATGCCTAACAACCTGGGTTCCATTCCCCAGTACCCATGTAAAGCCAGAATAAAAGTGGTGCATGCATCTGGAGTTAGTTTGCAGTGGCTAGAGGTCCTGGTGCAACAACGTTCTCTCTCTCTCTCTCTCTCTCTCTCTCTCTCTCTCTCTCTCTCTCTCTCTCTCTCATTTGCAAATAAATAACTTTTTTTAAAAAAAGAAGCAGAGTTATGATATTAGCTATATTTGTCCCCACATTACTTAGTGAATTTCTAAGAGTCATATTATCATCACTACTTAGCACACATCATCCTAAACTTGGTGGCAGAGGTGGAAGGATCACTATAAATCTGAGGCCACCCTGAGACTACGTAGTGAATTACAGGTCAGCCTGGGCTAGAGTGAGACCCTACCTCGAAAAACAAAAATAAATAAATAAATAAATGATAGACAAAAGAAATATGGGGTGTTTTTTTCTCTTTAGAATTAGAATTTACCCCTCACTCTGTGCTTAAGAACCAGAAAAATTCTGATGATCTGTTCACTAACTAACTGGATGCTGTCCCAGGTGAGAACATGTCTTGTTCATTTTTCATATCACAGTCTTGGTACATGGTATATTTTCAGTCATTGTGTTTTTAAATATAATTTTATTTGAGAGAGAGAAAGAGAGACAATGGATGTGTTATGAGCCTTGCCACTGCAAAAGAACTCCAGGCACATGTGCCATGTTGTACACTGGGGAACTGAACCCTGGGCTGGCAGGCTTTGCAGGCAAGCGCCTTTAACCACTGAGCCATCTCCCCAGCCCAGGTATTGTATTTTAATTACATTTTTGGTAGGTCTCCATGTTACAAAAAGAACCTAAATTAGAGGAAAGAGATGGTAGGTCAGTTATTTCCTTCAATAGGTTATTTTTAACACTGTGGAGGTCATGAACGTGAATCCTTATTACAGGAATAACGGAGTGAATCATGTATTATAGAAACTATAACAAGGGTCTTGACTCATCATTGGTGTTAAACTATAATGGCAAGTTGTACCAGCCGCAAACATCGCAAACAAAGTCGGCACCTCTCAGAGACAGATGAAAGTCACATGCGCCATGATGGTGTGGATCTGAGCTGAAATACCAATGGAAGCCGTGTCTCCCTGCAAACGATGCTGTTTCTTTTAATTACATCTCAAGAAAGCACAGCATTTGTCAACAACACGCTCCTCCGGTTGCCATGCATGCCACTAAATGCCATCCAGAGAGATTTATCATTGTGCCAAACAAGAGGATGAGGACCGACACTCACCATGCAGAACATCAGAAGGACGGCTCAGGTCCCATACACACTGGACTCCTGCATTTCATCTCCCGACAATTAATTATTCTACTGGAGGACACGAGGCATGTTTTGGTAAAAACAGCCACCTTTGACAGCAGACTGGTTTTGATCCGAGATGTGTTTCCACAGAACAGAGTACATTGAGCAAATGAAAATACCATCTTGCCTTGCTATGGATGTCCCCTTTCCCTGCCAAAAATGACAAGCTGTTTGCTCAAAAGCTGTCACTAATTAACTGCTGCAGTAAGGAAAACCAAAGTCAGTGCCAATGAAAGCAAACTGAACTACAGAGGGCCCTATGACTAGGAATGGGAAAACCAAGAAATATACTTGTGACTGGTCACAACCTAAATGGCAACCTAAATAATCTGGGAGACAAGGGGCCAGGGCACTAATGGCTGTAGATGCCTGTCCCTGTTCAGACAGGAAGGACCAGAAGATGTTTCTAGCACGACACTGTGTGACTGAATTTCTATCACTGTCATCCCACCTTTCCAAGATGATCCAATCCTGGCTTTGGATAAATTTGAATTGTCAAGACCTCTCTCTGACACATTAACACCTGCATTTGTAGACATCATAAAAATGGAATTTCAAAGGTAGTTTTCATGATGCTGGGGAGATGGCATAACAGTTAAAAGTGCTTGCCTGTAAAGTCTACCAGCCCTGGTTCAATTCCCCAGAACCCATGTAAAACCCGATGCACCAAGTGGCACATACATGTGGAGTTAGTTTGCAGTAGCAAGAGGCCCTGGTGTGCCTATTCTCTCTGTCTCTCCCTCTCTTGCAAATACATACATACTTATTTACTTTTCAGATAGTACAGCAAGTGGCAGAACGGACAGAGAAGCAGGCTGGGATTACAGGCTTAAACTACTAGGCTCATGTATGCCAGGCTAAATTTGCTCTCTCTCTCTCTCTCCATACATATATGTATGTATGTATGTATGTATGTATGTATGTATGTATGTATGTAT
>PVHP010014200.1:0-13511 GCA_004024765.1 Zapus hudsonius | reverse complement strand
CAGGGTCTTATGTTAGCCCAGGCTGACTTAGAACTTCACTCTATAGCCCCAGGCTGGCTGGAACTCACTGTGATCCTTCTACCTCAGCCTCCCAAGTACTGGGATTAAAGGCATGCACCACCATGCCCAACCTTGTATTTAATTTATTTGCATCTGCACACATAAGATCAGAGAGAGGGAGAGAGAGAAAGTGTGGGCATGCAAGGATCTCTTGCCATGCAAACTAACTCCAGAGCCATGTGCCACTTTGTGCATCTGGCTTTATATGAGTACTGGGGAATCGAACTTGGTCCTGCAGGATCTGTAAGCAAGTGCCTTTAACTGTTGAGCCATCTCTCCAGCCCAAAAAGTTGACTTCTATTGGAGCTGTGGGGTCAGGTTGTCTCTGCACCAATTACTCAGAATTATTAGAATGAAAAAGAGGAGGAAGAAAGGGAAGAAAGAAAGGAAGGAAGAAACGAAAGGGCAAGAAAGGGGAGAAGAGGAAGGGAGGGAGGGAAGAACATATAATGAAAGTGGAGAAAAAAAGAAAAGAAACAAGTGTGCACATATAATTTTGCAGTGGAACTGCCACCAAAGCTTGCTTTGCAGCTGAGGTCTCCTATGGAGAGACAATGTCTAAATATCTGTCTAAGCAATTACATCGGTGTACCAGTAATTTTCCTGTTTGTAATCAGGCTATAAAGAGGAACAATTTGTTTTATGAAACATGGAGAAAGACTAATCTCCGATATTACTGTCACTGTGGGCTTATCAGCAAGACTTCAGCAGATAAGCCTACAGGCATCCTGATTAGGAATTGCATTTTCAAAGTTTAATATCCCCCTAGTGGTATGCCACCAGCTGTTACATGAACTTGTCTTTGGATCCTTACTGTGTGGCTAGGGCTAAGTACATACAAAGCAAAGACCCCACAACAGGGGTGGGGGATGGAGAGGGGTAGGATGAGGATCTGTTAGGTCTCTAGCAAAGGGTCATGTTGAAGATAAATAAGGAGGAAGGTGCCAGACACAAAGGAGCAAATACTATAGAATGTCACTTTTTTTTTGGTTTTTCGAGGTAGGGTCTCACTCTAGCCCAGGCTGACCTGGAATTCACTATGTAGTCTTAGGGTGGCCTCAAACTCATAGCAATCCTCTTACCTCTGCCTCCCGAGTACTGGGATTAAAGGCATGCGCCACCATGCCAGGCCAATATATGATGTCACGTCTGTGAGGTACTCAGGGTACTCAAGCCATGGAGACAGAGTGGAATGGTGGAGGTGGGGTGGGAGGAGTCCCATGGGGAGCAATCAAGAAACGGATGTGGGGCTTCAGTTTTGGATGCTTCGTGTTGCCCAGGTGGTAGACAGATTAGCAGGTGTTGAAGCTCTGGGTCCCATCTGAGCATAGCCCTCCAAACGAATAAAATGGCACATTAAAAATATTTTACTTGCCTGTTGTAGAGGTGCACGCCTTTAATCCCAGCACTCAGGAGATAGAGGTGGGAGGATGGCTTCGAGTTCAAGGCTAGTCTGAGACTCCATAGTGAATTCCAGGTCAGCCTGGGCTAGAGTGAGACCCTACCTCAAAAAATATTTTACTTATTTATTTGGAGAAAGAGCAAGAGAGATAGAAAGAGAGTATTGTGTACTAGAGCCTCTTGCTGCTGCAAATGAACTCTAGATGCACCACTGTCTTTATGTGGGTACTGGGAATCAAACCCAGGCTGTCAGGCTTTGCAAGCAAGTGAAGATGGCACATTTTGTCACATATTTTCATCATTTATTTATTATTTATTTTCAGTGCTGAGGACTGGACCCAGGACCTTCCCAAACACTTCTCCACTGAGCTAAATTCCCAACTCCAGGGATTTTTTTGTTTCTTTCTTTATTTTTGTGATGCTGGAGACTGATCCTAGGCAGGTGCTCTTCCACTGAGCTGTGGCCCCAGTCCAATTTCCACAGTTCTAAAAACAAAGGGGGGTGAGTTTATCTATTACACCCACATTTCTGCCATCTTTCTTTTGTTTTGTTTTTTTGAGGTAAGGTCTCACTCTAGCCAAGGCTAACATGAAATTCACTATGTAGTCTCAGGGTGACCTGGAACTCACATCGATCCTCCTACCTCTGCCTCCAGAGTGCTGAGATTAAAGGTGTGTGCCACCATGTCCAGCCATTTCTGCCATCTTTAACTCTGAAACCCAAAGGAAACTAAAAGCAAGTGGCCTTTCTTCCACAGAAAAGGACATGCCTTCTGAGAGTTGGAGCTCTTTGGATAGACCCTCCCTATTGAGATTCAAGAAGGATAAATGTGGCTGGGAGATGGCTCAGTGGTTAAAGACACTTGCTTACAAAGCCTGCTGACCCAGGTTCCATTGCTCAATACCAATGTAAAGCCAGACGCACAAAGTGGTGAATATATCTGGAGCTTGTCTGCGGTGACAGGAGGCACCTGGTACACCCATATTCTCTCTCTCATAAATATTTTTTATAATTTATTTATTCATTTTCAAGCAGAGAGATACAGAGAGAGAGAGGGGGGGGGGAGGGAGAGAGAATGCACCAGGGCCACCACCTTGTGGGTCTGGCTTATGTGGGTACTGGGGAATTGAACCCTGGGCCTTAGGCACTGGAGGCAAGTGCCTTAACCACTGAGCCATCTCTCCAGCCCTCTCATAAATATTTTTATTTTATTTTATTTTATTTTTTTGGTTTTTCAAGATAGGGTTTCGCTCTAGTTCAGGCTGACCTGGAATTCACTATGTAGTCTCAGGGTGGCCTCGAACTCACAGCAATCCTCCTACCTCTGCCTCCCAAGTGCTGGGATTAAAGCCGTGCGTCACCACACCCGGCTTTCATAAATATTTTTAAAAGGAAGGATAAATCGGGCACTGATGGTGTGGACCTTTAGTCCCAGCACTTAAAAATACCCCCCCACACACACACCAAAAACGAGGAAAAATTAAATGAGTCTGTCTCTACCACCAATCAACACTGCTCCTTAGAGACGAGCAGCTGCCATCAACAGAAGGAACTGAAAGATCTACTGAGCACCTGTCGCATGCCAAGGTCTGTTCTAGGTGCTAAGCACACAGCAGTGAGCAAAGCCGAAATGTATTTTGGGAAATTAGATTCTAGTACCTCATAGTAAGTATTTGAAAGTTTTACATATGTGTGGGTGGGTGCACATGTGTACACATGCGTGTAGAGGCTAGAGGACAACCTCAGATGTGACTCCTTAGGTGCCATCCACCCTGTTGAAGACAGACTCTTTCACTTGCCTGGAATTTGCCAAGAAGGCTAGTCTGGCTGGCCAACAAGTCCTAGGGATCTGCCTGAATCAGCCCCTCTAGTGCTGAGATTATACCCAGCTGGGTGGTGTGTGTGTGTGTGTGTGTGTGTGTGTTTAAATATTTTATTAATTTATTTGAAAGAGAAAGTTAGAGAGAGTATGGGCATGCTAGAGTCTTCTGCCTTTATGCGAGTACTAGGGAATCAAACCCAAGCCATCAGGCTTTGCAAGCAAATGCCTTTAACCACTGTGCAATCTCTCCAGCCCCCAGCATTTTATGTTCTTTAACATGCGTTCTGGAACTCAAACTCAGGTCTTCATGCTTTTAAGACAAGTACTTCACCAACTGAGCCATCTCCCTAGTCCTTAAAGTTTTAATACATATTTTAATTGTACCTTTGCTATATTTCCTAGTTATGTTTTAAATTTTCTTCTCCTTGTTTCTGTTAGGGGAAAGAGGATGCTATGTGATTCTAACATCTGACAGGTAAACAACAATGTCTGTGTATTCATAGCAGTACTGTAACAAGTTTTAAGAGCGTCTCAACAACATCTGATGAAGAGGGGGATTACTGGCTTCTGTGAAGCCTTGGCAACCTGAAAGTAAATAAAATCAGGACATCTGTCCATTGCTGATGAAAGCTGATCATCTTTACAGAGCTAAAGTAGATACAAAACCAATCAGGTTCCAGCAAAGACCCCACGGTGTGGAATTAGCCCAGCTTTCTGCTAGCACGCAGTTTTATTTGCAAGAGAACTTGCCATAATCAAGGCAAATCCTCATTCCAAGAGGATCTGGAGATTCAATCTCCAATAGGCACTAAAAGTACAGAGCAAGGAGTTAAAGTCACAATAGGACTTAAGTTCCTACCAACAAACCAACAGCAGCGGGAGGGAGGCAGCTAGTAAAGGTTTAGTTTCTTCTTTTTCCCACAGAATATAAAATATAGGTCAAATGTTACTAACACAGTTAATGCCAGCACAGTGAAAAGCTAGGTGTAATAAATTTGAAATATATGAAATATATTTGAAATATATGAAAATGATTACCTGTTTCTTACTTCAATACAATACGCTTTTGTGGAATGAATATAATACATTTTAAAGCAAAAGAAATCAGTTACTTTGGACTATTAACAGGGTTTACATATGCTCTTAAATTTTCATCTTTAAGGAAATGTTTTAAATATTCTAAAATAGGCTGTCATATTTTATTTGAAAGAAGGTAATTTTTTTTTCATTTATGGAAATTATCCCTCATGTTGATGCGCGGATAATTTACATTCAATAAATTCCCTCAAAATATTTTCAATGCTATAATGAGCCTACTTGTGGCATTGTACTGAAAAATAAAGGGGTCCTTCAAGTTCACCTTGCAGGAAAAACTAATGAATATTTTAACATTTTAAAGACCAACTAGGGCTGGAGAGATGGCTCATCGGTTAAGGCACTTGCCTCCCTCCAGTGCCTAAGGCCCTGGGTTCAATTCCCCAGTACCCACATAAGCCAGATCCACAAGGTGGTGGCCCTGGTGTGTTCTCTCTCTCTCTTTCTCTCTCTCTCTCTCTCTCTCTCTCTCTCTCTCTCTCTATCTATCTATCTCTATCTCTCTGGTTGAAAATGAATAAATAAAATATTTTTTAAAATAAAAAAAAGTAAAGACCAACTAATTTGGCTTACAACATTCAAAGCAACATAGAATCTCTATCCATTTCTCCAAAGTTTCCTCCAGAATTGGAGATCCAAAAAGACCATGAGAATGAACTAGGTAGGTCCAGCCTCTCATCCCACCGTCACTTGGGAGGCAGAGGAAGGAAGATCACAGACGATTCAGGCTCAAGGCCAGCCTGAGCTGTATGGTGAGCAAAACAGCTTGGGCCCTCTTGCTCTTTCCCTGGCACATGTCCTTTCTCTCTTGAATCCTGCCAGTCTCTCCTGGCATTAAAATAAAGTCTTTAACGGCAACAAAAAAGGTAAACTGGTATTGGAGAGATGGTTCAGCAGTTAAGGCACTTACCTGCAAAGCCTGATGGTCTGGGGTTGATTCCCCAGGACTCACTTAAAGCCGGATGCACAAAGTGCTGCATGCACTTGGAGTTTGTTTGCAGCAGCAAGAGGCCCTGGCACATCCACTCTTTCTTTCTCCTTGCAAATAAATAAATAAAAAATTTTAAAAATATATAAATACATCCCATCACTCAGGAGGCAGAGACAGGAGGAGGATTGCCGTGAGTTCAAGGCCACCCTGAGACTACATAGTGAATTCCAGGTCAGCCTGGGCTAGAGGGAGACCCTACCTGGAAAAAACGGGGAAAAAAAAAACCTGAAAAACCAAAACAAAATAAATCAATAAATAAAAACAAAAAGATATATAAATAAAATAAAAGCCGGGCGTGGTGGTACACGCCTTTAATCCCAGCACTCGGGAGGCAGAGGTAGGAGGATCGCCGTGAGTTCAAGGCCACCCTGAGACTACATAGTGAATTCCAGGTCAGCCTGGACTAGAGTGAGACCCTACCTCGAAAAACCAAAAAAATAAATAAATAAATAAAAATAAAAATAAAAAATTCAAATGGTAAAATAAATAACTAAATGGGAAATCAGCCTGAAGAAGGGAGGGAGGGTGCAGGACTCTGAACATTAGCCAGATCCCAGCATCTCTCCTCAGAACCTGCTGAGGCTCGCTGGTCAGGCTCCACATGCAGCTTAGCAAAGATACTGTGCATCACTCCATCTGTGGAGAACGGAAAATTACTCCCCTCCCTTTAGTCGCTCCTAAAACCAAGGCAACACTGTACATATCCTGCAAAGATGAACCATAGCTGAGCCCAAAAGATGAACAAGATTCTTCTTCTGGACAAACTCAGCTTGCAACAAAGAACAAAACACATACAGGGGCTGGAGAGATTGCTCAGTGGTTAAGGTGTTTGCCTGCAAAGACTAAGGACCCAGGTTCGATTCCACAGTGCCCATGTAAAGCCAGATGCACAAGGTGGTGCAAGCGTCTGGAGTTCATTGACAGTGGCTGGAGACCCTGACATGCACATTCTCCCTTTATCTCCCTCTCTCTTTCTCTCTCTCTCTTAATAAATACTCACAGAGGGGCTGGAGAGATGGCTCAGCGGTTAAGGCACTTGCCTCCAGTGTCTAAGGCCCCTGGTTCAATTTCCCAGACCCACATAAGCCAGACCCACAAGGTGGTAGCCCTGGTGCGCTCTCTCTCTCTCTCTCTCTCTCTCTCTCTCTCTCTCTCTCTCTCTCTCTCTCTCCTCTCTGTTTGAAAATGAATAAATAAAAAAATAAATACAGAAAGCCAGATGTCCAAAGTGGTGCATATGTCTGGAGTTCATTTGTAGTGGCAAAAGGCCCTACATATATTGTCTCTCTCTTCTGCAAATAAAACTTTAAAATATTTACAGAAAAAAACTTATCTTTTATGATATCAAAGTCTAGAAGATCACATAAAGAGTAAGACACAATCAACTAATTAGTTCTAAATGAATGAAGAGAGCAATAAATCATTTTATGTCAATTTTAAATATATGTTCTACAGGGCTGGAGAAATGGCTCAGTGGTTAAGGCACTTGCCTCCAGTGCCTAAGGCCCTGGGTTCAATTCCCCAGGACCCACATAAGCCAGACCCACAAGGTGTGGCCCTGGTCCCTGGTGTGGTGTTCTCTCTCTCTCTCTCTCTCTCTCTCTCTCTCTCTCTCTCTCTCTGCTTGAAAATGAATAAATAAAATATTTAAAAATATATATATATATGTTCTACAGCCAGGCATGGTGGTGCACACCTTTAATCCCAGCACTCGGGAGGCAGAGGTGAGTTCGAGGCCACCCAGAGACTACACAGTGAATTCCAGGTCAGCCTGGACTAGAGTGAGACCCTACCTAGAAAAACAATAATGATAATATGTTCTAGGGACAGGAGAGATGGCTCAGTGGTTAAAGGCTATTACTTTCAAGTCTGCTGATCTGAGTTCAATCCTCCTTAATGCCCACATAAATCTGGACCCAATGTGGCTCAAACATCTGTAATCTCAAAGCACCTGTGGCAATGAGAGATCAAGCCAGGAGAATCTGGAAGCTTACAAGCAGCTGCAGTAAGAAAGACCCTGCTCAAAAGAAGGTGGAGAGAGAAGAAACACGCCGAGGTTGTCCTCCGACCTCCATGCGTGCCGTGGCACATATGTGTTCATACATACACACACACACATCAGACACATACACAGGCAAAATGAAAAACAGAATCAGAAGACCAGGTGTGCTGGTGCACATCTTTAATCCCAGCCCTTGGGAAGCAGAGGTAAGAGGGTCATCATGAGGCCAACCTGGGAATACAGAGTAAATTCCAGGTCCGCCTGGGATACAGTGAGACCCTACCTCAAAACAAAACAAAACAACCCCGAATAAAATAAAAATAGAAAGAAAAATTTAAGGGGCTGGGGAAATGGCTCAGCAGTTAAAAGCGCTTGCTTGCAAAGTCTGTGGCCTGGGTTAAATTCCCCAGAACCAGGTGCAAAAAGTGATATAAGTATTAGACCCTGACACACAAGTGCATGTGCACACACACACACACACACACACACACACACACACACACACACACAACAATTTTAAAATTAAAAATATGCGGTTTATGGTAGATGGTTCATTGGTTAACGATGCTTGCTTGCAAAGTCTGATGGCCCAATGAAAAGCCAGATGTACAAGGAGGCACATGCATTTCAAGTTCATTTGCAGCAGCAAGAAGCCCTGACGTGTCCATACTTTCTTTTTCTTTCTCTCTCAAAGAAATAAATAAAAAAAAATTAAAATTAAAGATATGTTCTATAATTTGCTGATGTCATATAGGTAATATATGATGTCAAGTTTGAGGTGAAATTTGCATGAACTTAAAAATATCTCATGGTGGGCTGGAGAGATGGCTCAGCGGTTAAGGCACTTGGCTCCAGTGCCTAAGGCCCCGGGTTCAATTCTCCAGGACCCATATAAGCCAGACCCACAAGGTGGTGGCCCTGGTGCTTGCTCTCTCTCTCTCTCTCTCTCTCTCTCTCTCTCTCTCTCTCTCTCTCTCTCTGTATTTCTCTGCTTGAAAATGAATAAATAAAATATTTTTTAAAAAAAATCTCATGGTATGGTGAAAATGATTCCCCAAGAGAAGAAAGTACTAGTTATTCTAACTAGTCATAACAGTATCCTCCAGACATATCAGAGAAAATAATTATAAAATTATAATTATAAATTATAAAGGGAACACACACACAAAACCCCCTCCCCACTAATTTTGTTTTAAACAAGATGCCACATGTTTTAGGATGTGTGTGTGAGAGGAGGTAAGAAGTGGTAACAAAGGATCCAAAAGTAGTAGATCTTTTTATTTATTTATTATTATTATTATTATTATTTTTTTGGTTTTTCAAGGTTGGGTCTCACTCTAGCCCAGGCTGACCTGGAAACCACTATATAGTCTCAGGGTGGCCTTGAACTCATGGCGATCCTTCTACCTCTGACTCCGAGCACTGGAACTAAAGGCGTGCGCCACCATGCCTGGCTTTAGAGCTTTTTTTAATGTAGGCATGCTGAGCAATCCTTAATACATAAAAATATTTGTTTTCATACATTTTAATTAACTACTTAAGTATTTAGGTTTTAAAAAAGCATTAAAAGGTACTAAATATGATTTCTTTTCTATTTTAGTATTCCCCAAATGGGTTTAAAATAAAATTCTAGCATAGGAAATTCCATTATGGTGAATTACAAGGCATAACCCAAGTTAAGGAAGACTTTTAATGAATTAAATTTTACATAAACTAAAGAGGTCTGCTGGGCTCAAAAATCGTTTTCTAAGGTTGTAATCTTATTTGCTGGGCCAGGATAGGGCCTAAAGAGCTGTGCTCCCGAAGTCTCCTGAAACATTAACTCGTAATTTGCTATCAATTCTTGCTTTTAAATACTAATTCTAGTTACAAAGAAACCATGGAATGTGGATTTAACTAAGGCAGAACACAAACCTCTCCTATCAGCAATGATGTATACCCAAGAGAAAGAATCCTTCAGGAGAGGGCTCCTTTACCAGCAATTCCCAGGGACCTCCTCCACAAACATTTAGAGAAGTCATTAGGTATGACTAATGAAATTAGAAGAAAAAGAAATCCCTAAGTAGGTATCATCATGAAAGAGAAAGTAATACAAAGGCAAATGCAAAAAAAAAAAAAAAAAGGAAGAAGAACTAATACCATGTTCAGGGCTGCTGTTAAAATAAATACAGCTAGATCAATATAGTTTTTTAAAGATCAATATTTTAAAGATATTTTTAAAAGTTGAAATAACAAATGCACATCTTTAATATGAAATGAATGAATGGACAGGGCAGGGAGATGGCTCCCGGGTGGTTAAAGATGCTCGCTTGCAAAGCCTGATTCCCCAGGACCACGTAAAGCCAGAGGCACCAAGTGGTGCACATGTCTGGAGTTCGCTTGCAGTGGCAGGAGATCCTGGTTCATCCATACTCACTCTTTCAAACAAATAAAATTTAAAAAGTATTTTTTAAAAAAAGAAATGAATGCAAATTTAGCAGAGCACATATGATCTAAAAATGTTAACTTCTTTATTATTTAAATTTATAAAACAGAGGGCTGGAGAGATTGCTCAGTGGTTAAGGCACTTGCCTCCAGTGCCTAAGACCTGGGGTTCAATTCCCTAGGACCCACATAGGCCAGACCCACAAGGTGGTGGCCCTGGTGTTCTCTCTCTCTCTCTCTCTCTCTCTCTCTCTCTCTCTCTCTCTCTCTCTGCTAGAAAATAATAAATTAAAAAAAAACACTTAAAAAAAAAACAGAGGTAGGAGGAAAAGGTAGAAGAATCTCTCTGAGTTCAAGGCCAGCCTGAGACTACAGAGTGAGTTCCATTTCGCCTGGGCTAGACTGAGACCCTACCTCGAAAAAAAAAAATTCCTGATTACAGAAATATTCCCTATTTATTATTATGTTTTTACAGGAAAAAAGGGAAGATACTAGAAATTTCCCTGTCCAAACACCTAAAATCCTACAACCCAGAAATCATTTTCAATACCTGTTTTTTCCCAAGCTAAATTGAATAAGGCTGTCTTTTTAAAAATTAATTTAATCATTTATTTATTTGCAAACAGAGATAAGAGAGAGATAAGAGAGAGAGAGAGAGAGAGAGAGAGAGAGAGAGAGAGAGAGAGAGAAATAGGCAGGCCTGGGCCTCCAGCTGCTGTAAACCAATTCCAGACATATGCGGCACCACCTTGTGCCTCTGGCTTCAAGTGGGTACTAGGGAATCAAACCCCGGTCATTAGGCTTTGCAGACAAGCGCCTTAACCCCTAAGCCATCTCTCCAGGCCCTATTTTATCTTTTGATTTTTTACTTGGTAATATATTGAGAGCTCTCCATAGATCGTTAAACGCAGTTTTGTAGCATGACTTGAAACAGCTGAACATTCCATTGTATATACATACACAGGTGTAATGAACAATTTGGTTCACTAATCCTCGCAGATCAAGGCTATATCTTTCTCCATGTGTGCACGTGTTTTGCACATATCCGTATATGTGTGAGTGCAGAATGCATGCCATGCCACGCGTGTACAGGTCAGAGGACAATTGCAGGTACTGGTTGTCCTGGCCTCCCACCTTGTTTGAGGCAGGGTCTCTTATTCACTGCAGTGTTCAAGCTAGCTGGCTCACAAGCTTCTGGAGCATTCTGTTTCTGCTTCCCTTCTCCCTACAGGAGTGCTGGGGTTACACACTCACTACCGTGTCCAGCTTTACTTGGGTGCTGAGGAGACAGACTGGTCCACACACTTATGCAGCAAGTGCTTTATCTGCTGAGCCATCTCGCCATCTACCCAAGGCTGTTTCTGATCTGGTTTTATTTATTTTAGTTTTAAAAATATTTTTTAAACTTTATTTATTTGCAAACAGAGGGAGAATGAACGAGGGAGGGGTGTAACAGGCACACCACAGCCTCTTGCCCTGCAAACAAACTCCAGATCCATGCATCACTTTGTGCATCTGACTTTATGTGGGCTCTGGGCCTTTGACCACTGAACCATCTCCCCAGCCCTGTGCTAAATAACAATGGGAGGAACATCTTTTTACACAAATCTTCCAACATATTTCAGATTATATGAAATCCATCTAGGTGCTAGGCCACGGAGGTAGGCACATTTATAAAGCTGTCAATACACATATCAAACTGCCCTCCAAGAAAAGTTCCCATTTCCATCCCAAACAAAGCGCATGAAGGAAGGTGCCAGTGTCCCCAGACTAACAAACACTGTTCTTGTCTTTTGGCTACTTTTAATCCTTATAAATCCATTAACTGAAAGAAGGTATGCCATTATGGGGTTTGTTGTTGTTGTTGTTCTGATATATTTATTTGTTTGTTTTTTTGTTTTTTTTTTCTAGGTAGGGTCTCGCTCTAGCCCAGGCTGACCTGGAATTCACTGTGTAGTCTCAGGCTGGACTCAAACTCACAGCGACCCTCCTGCCTCTGCCTACCCAGTGCTGGGATTAAAGGTGAGCGCCACCACACCCTGCTAGTATGCCATTGTTTTATCTACATATTTCTAGTATAGCAGAGCACTATTTTACGTAATGGTTGGCCATTTGTTTTCCTTCTTTTATTTATCTTCCTGTTGTAAGGAACCATCTTTTCCTTACTATTTATATAAATTATGTACATAGTAAGAATACTACCCTGCAACCCTTATCAAATATAAGAATATTTTGGGCTGGAGAGATGGCTCAGCGGTTAAGGCACTTGCCTCCAGTGCCTAAGGCCCCAGGTTCAATTTCCCAGGATCCACATAAGCCAGACCCACAAGGTGGTGACCCTGGTGCATTCTCTCTTTCTCTCTCTCTCTCTATCTCTCTCTGCTTGAAAATGAATAAATAAAATATTTAAAAAAACAAATATAAGAATATTTTATGTTGTCATTTTACCTCTAAATTCTGTTATTTAGTATATAAAGTTTTTACTATTTGTATATTTATATATTTGCAAGCAAACAAAGAAAGAAAGGGCACAACCAGGGCCTCTTGCCACTGCAAACAAACTCCAGACACATGCACTACTTTGTGCATCTGCCTTTATATGGGTACTGGGGAAATCAAACATAGACCATCAGGTTTTGCAAGCAAGTGCCTTTAATTACAGAGCCTTCTCTCCAGTCCTATAATATTAGAATATCAATTTTTTTTTTGTTTTTCGAGGCAGGGTCTCACTCTAGCCCAGGCTGACCTGGAATTCACTCTGTAGTCTCAGGCTGGCCTTGAACTCACAGCGATTCTCCTACCTCTGCCTCCCAAATGCTGGGATTAAAGGTGTGCGCCACCATGCCCGGCAGAATATCAATATTTTAGTGGATAATTTCATAAACACTACTTTTGTTAAGTTCAAATTTAATAATATAATTAAAATGTAATAGTAAGTTTCTTACTAAACTAATCTACTCCACATCTGGTTAATAAAAATTGAAAATCAGGGGCTGGGGATATAGCTCAGTTGATAAAAGTGATTGCTTTGCAGGTATGAGCTCAACTGTGGCTTCAATCACCAGCAGCATACACACACAATAAGAAGTCTAAAAATGGGCTAAGGTGATGGCTCAGTGGACCAAGCACTTGTCATATAAGCATGAGGACCTGAATTCAAATTCCTAGCACGACATAAAGCCTGGGTGTGGTGGTCTTTAATCCAAGCACCAAGGAGGTGGAGACAGATGATCCCTAGGGCTCACTGACTAGTCTAGCCTAATCAGTGAGCAATAGGTTCAGTGAGAGACCCTGTCTCAAAGAATAAGGTGGAGAGCAACTGAGGAAGACCTCTGACATCAACCTATGGTCTCCACACACATATGCACTCACACACATATAAAAGTACATAAACACATGCACACACACAAACCACAAACCAACAAAAGCAAAACAAAATTTTATTAATTAAAAAATAATCCCAGCACTCTGGAAGGCAGAAGTAGGAGGATCGCTATGAGTTCAAGGCCAGCCTGGGACTATAGAGTGAGTGCCAGATCAGCCTGGGCTAGATTGAGACCCTACCTCGAAAAAACAACAAAAATAAAATATATGTGCTTAAGGTAGTAAGCTATTTAAGGCAGTAAGTTATTTTTTTTTTAATATTTTATTTATTAATTTTCAAGCAGAGAGAGAGAGAGAGAGAGAGAGAGAGAGAGAGAGAGAGAGAGAGAGA
>PVHP010014199.1:9650-39688 GCA_004024765.1 Zapus hudsonius | reverse complement strand
GTGAGAATGCACTCTATGACATAAGCACTTCACAGTCATAGTGTCTAGATTTACAAAGTCAGATTCTTATACCCGTAGCAGGGTGTTGTAATCTCAGCACCAGGGAGGTGGAGGCAGGAGGATCAGAAGTTCAAATCCGGGCTGAAGAGATGGCTTAGCGGTTAAGGCGTTTGCCTGCAACACAGAAAGACCTGAGTTCAATTCCCCAGAGCCCATGTAAAGCCAGATGCACAAGAGGGCCCATGTATCTGGAGTTCATTTGCAATGGCTGGAGGCCCTGTCATGCCCATTCTCTCTGTCTCTCTCTCTCTCTGTCTGCCTCTTTCTTTCTCTCTCTCTCTCAAATAAATAAATAAAATATTAAAAAAAGAAGTTCAAATCCACCCTCAGCTACATAGTGAGTTTTTTTTTTACTTTTTATTGATAGCTTCCATAATTATATACCTTAAACCATTATGATTCCCTCCCCACCTTGTCCCATGTCTCTGCCCTCTCTCAATTAGTCTCTGTTTCGGTGTCATCATCTTTTCCTCCCATTATGTGTAGGTATTATCAGACACTGCGAAGTCATGAATATCAAGGCCATTTTGTGTCTGGAAGTTTGCGCTGTAAGCAGTCCTACCCTTCCTTTGGCTCTTACAATCTTTCCTCCACCTCTTCCTCAATAGATCCTGAGCCTCGGGAAGTGTGATGGAGATGTCCCAGTGCTGAAACACTTCACTGTCATTTCTTCTCAGCTCTATGGTGTCTTTTGTGTTAACCCAGTGGTCACTGCCATCTGAAAAAGAGAAGCTTCTCTAGCCAGAAGTGAGAGTAGCATTATTATTTGGTTTTGCTCATTTTTTAAAAAAGTGCTTATAAGGCAGTTTGGTGGGCACAATATATGTGTTTAGCCGGACAACAGCAGGCATTACTCCCCTAGGGCTCATGGCCTCCCCCACCATAGGCTTTTGACTAGGTTTTCAGTACCAGGCATGATTTCCCTCCCGTGGAGCAGGCCTCCAGTCCGATTAGAGAGCAGTTGGTTTCCCCCACAATAGATGTGCTACTGTTGCCCCAGTTGGTACATTTGGCCTGGCTGGCCAGTGTTAACATTTGCAAGGTCCCGGTTTTTTTTTTTGTTGTTGTTGTTGTTTGGGGGGTTGTTGTTGTTGTTGTTTTTAAGGCTTTGAGTTATTTATTTTCAAACAGACAGAAAGAGAATGGGGTGTGCCAGGGCCTCTAGCCACCAGAAACAAATCCCAGATGTATGCACCACTTTGTGCATTTGGCTTTACATGGGAACTGGGGAAATCAAGCCTGGGTTGTTAAGCTTTTCAGGCAAGCGCCTTAACCATTGAGCCATCTTTCCAGTCCAGAGTGTTACTCTGTACCCCTGGGCTGGCCTTGAACTCACAGAGATCCTCCTCCCTCAGCTTCCTGAGTGTTGGGACTGAAGGTTGTGCTCCACCATTATTTCTGACTTTAGAGGAAATGCCGTCAGTAATTTTTTTGCCTTCAGCATAATGATATTATGGGTTTGCTCTATGTAATCTTTATTAAATTCCTTTAATATTCCTCCTATCTCTAATTACTTCAGGGCTGATGAACTTTGTCAAGGGCTTTTTCTGCATCTCTTGAGGCAATCATGTGATTCTGCCCTTTGGTCTATGTGCTGTGTTACATGTATTTTATTAGAAGTTTTGCATCTATGCCAGTCAGGAAAATCGGTCTATAGTGATGTGTGTGTGTCCTTATAATGCTGGCTTTATAGAATGAATTTGGTAGCATCTCTTCACTTTCTATTTTAGGACACAATTATAAGGAACATCAGTGTGAGCTCGTTAAAGGTTTGGTAAAATTGGCAGTGACTGTCTAGTCCTGGGCTTTTCTTTTTTGGTTTTTTGAGGTTGGGTCTCACTTCTAGCCCAGGCTGACCTGGAATTCACTCTGTAGTCCCAGGCTGGCTTCAAATTCACAGTGATCTTCCTACCTCTGCCTCTGAGTGCTGGGACTACAGGCACGCACCACCACACCCGGCCCTGGGCTTTTCTTTTTTTGAACTTTTTATTATTGATATCTTTATTATCCATAATTAGATACATTGTATGAGCAAATCTTATGATGGTGCCCCCATTTCCCTCCTCCCTGTCCCCAACCCACTAGGTCTCCTCCTCTTTGAGCTTTTCTTTATTGGAGCTTTCATCACTGCCTCAGTCTCATGGCTTGCTGAGGGTCTGTTGTCCTCTTGATTTATTTCTGGAAGGTTCTGTGTGCCCAGGAAGGAGTTTGTCCATTTCGTCTACATTTTCCAGGGTTTTGGAATATAACTTTGTAAAGTATTCTCTCATGATCCTCTAGATTTCACTGAAATTTCTTAAATTGCCCCTTCTCATTTCTTATTTTAATAATTCATTTTTGATTTGGCTGAATGCTTGTCAAGCTTTTTTTTTTCCAAAGCGACCTTTAGTTTTATCGCTTTTTGTATTGCTCTTTGATTTCCATTCCATTACTTCCTGTCGACTGCTTTAGGGTTTGGCTTATTCTTTTCTAAGATCTTGAGGTGCACTATCAAGTTATTTGGGTTCTTTCTGGTTCTTTAATGTAAGCATCCACAGCTATAAATGTTCCTCTGAGAAATGCCTTCTTTGTGTGTGTCCCGAATCTGGAGTGGCTCTCATGGAGCGGAGAATTAGTTTATTTTCATGCCAGTGTGGCCCAGGGGAAATCTCCTCCAAAGCCTGGACTTGATACTTAGTGGTTTTGAGTTTATATACCTTATCTATGACTAGTCCATTGTTGTTAGGTCTCAGAGCCCAGAGCCCTGGCCTAGTGCCAGAGACCTTGAGTAGCGATCGGCAAGTTTTACAGAAACAGAAAAATGGTTATTTAGTACAGACATGCCTGCAGCTGTGGCTCTGTAGATAAAAAGAAAGCCAAGATGATTGACAATACAAGATAGAAGCTGCAGTACAGACCATGACCTTGAACCAAGCACACCAAGGGAAACTATAGTGTCAGCACAAAAGATTAATAATAACAAAAGTTAGCTAACTTTGCAGTGGGTGTCTAAGTCTCCCATCTCCACTGTAAAGTCAGAGGAGCTTCCTAGAGCCCCAGGCACAGGGCCACCCCAAGAGTGAAGAACAGAGCGTGGGGTGAGGCCTCTGACAACCAGCAGGACAGGAGCCTGCAGGGACCAGGACAGGCCAGAAAATGGCCTCAGCAGCAACGGACACAGGTGGTTGTGTCCAGTGTTTGCTGGACAATGGTGCCCAAGGCCTCACCCATGGCCCCTGGACTCAGGAGGGCATTGACAGACCTGGAAGTGGGGTGCAGTGGAGGTGCTCACTACGGCTCTGAGGGAGAGGAAAAGGCAGGCAGGGGCTTCGGGAGGAAGGAGCTTTGTGAGCTTGGGTTTTGCTTTGTACCCCCATTTTGGTTTGTTTTGAAGAGATGGGAGAAATTGTCTTGCTAGAAATACAGCCTGTCTCTGTGGTGGGGTGGATGTTCTGAACTGTCATTTGGACCGCTGTCTGATTTCAGATTTGCAAATAAAGCCGATTAAAATCTGAAGTAAAGTGAAGTTAAGCAGCAAAGACAACAACAAAATGAAACCCCCAAAGGATGTTAAGAGATAGACCTGGCAGAAAGCAGGGCTCCCGAGGAGGGGAGAGACAGGAGCCCAGGGCTGGTAGAGCAGGAACTGTTCTCATGGGGGATTGACCGGAAACAGTGGCAGGAGCTGGTGGTGTTGCTCAATGAGTAGAGCATGTGCCTTGCAAGCACACAACCCTGGGTTTGAGCCCAGCCCCTGGTGAAACTGGGTGAAACTGGGTGTGGTGGCCTTGCTGTGGCTGCTTCCTCCAAAATGAAATGTCTTCTCCTGCAGAGAGGTTCTTCCAAGCCTTAGGAAGTCAAACAAACAAGGCTCAGGAAGTAAACACCAGTGATGACCATCTGTAATCCCAGAATTTGAGAAGGGGAGGTAGGGGGATCAGAAGTTTGATGGCATCCATGGCTACATAGAGCAAGTTTGAAGTCAACCTAGGCTACATGAGACCATGTTTCAAAAAAAATGTTAGGGGCTAGAGAGATGGCTCAGTGGTTAAGGTGCTTGCTTGCAAAGCCTGACTGCCGTGGTTCGATTCCTCCAGCACCCACATAAAGTCAGATGCACAAAGTGGTGCAGATGTCTCCATAATCTTTTACCTAAACCATCACACATATGTACGTCACCTACAGGGCAGATAGCTAGACTTGTCATTTGAATATTGCCAGATCAACAGAGCTGTCCAGTTCAGAATTCTACCAGCACCGCCTGAAAGGGCCTGATGCCCACCTCTCCTCCATCACCATCCCAGAGGGTGCCGTCAGATGGAGATGTGTCAATCTGATGGCTTATCCCCAGCGCACTGTCCCCTTTGAAGACAGAGGCCAAGCACTTTTCACATGAAGCTGTGCAAGGTCACAAGACTAAGCATCTCTCCTAGGAGGCTGAACATCTTTTCAAATGTTTAAGGACCATTTGAATTATCTTTTTAAAATGAGCCAGGCCGAGTGTGGTGACACACACCTTTAAGAGGCAGAGGTAGGTGAATTGCAGTGAGTAAGTATGAGGCCACCCTGAGACCACATAGTGAATTCTGAGTCAGCCTGGGCTAGAGGGAGACCCTACCTCAAAAAAAACTGGAAAAAATGTTTTTAGGGCTGAAGAGGTGGTTTATTGGTTAAAGATGAATGCTTGCAAAGCCTGACAGCCTGGGTTCAATTTCCTGGTTAACTATGTTATGCCAGGCACAAAAAGTGGCAAATATGTCTTCAGTATGTTTGCGGTGTCAGGAGGCCCTGGTGCGCCCATACTCTGTCAAATCGATATTTTTTTTAAAAAATAAGAATTTAAAAATATTTACTTATGAGAGAAAATATAAATGAATAAATATGGGTGTGTCAGCGCCTCTAGCCACTGCAAATAAACTCCAGATGCATCTGGCTTTACTCAGGTACTGAGAAATGGAATCCAGGCTGGCAGGCTTTGCAAGCCAGCACCTTTAACCACTGAGCAATCTCCCCTGCCCTTAAAAGATTTTTAAATACACATATATTCTGCTATATTTTTACGAATTTTACTCACAGTGATCCTCTGACTCCAACCTCCCAATGCTAGAATTAAAGGTGTGTGCCACCATGCCAGGCTAGTTTTAAGAATTTTTAAAATTTTTTTTAAATACTTTATTTTATTCATTTTCAAGCAGAGAGAGAGAGAGAGAGAGAGAGAGAGAGAGAGAGAGAGAGAGAGAGAGAGAGAGAGAGCGCACACCAGGGCCACCACCTTGTGGGTCTGGCTTATGTAGGTCCTGGGGAATTGAACCCAGGGCCTTAGGCACTGGAGGCAAGTGCCTTAACCGCTTAGCCATCTCTCCAGCCCATCTTTTTTTTTTTAAAAAAAAATAAAATTTTTATTAATTTGTAAGCAGAGAGAGAGAGAGAGAGAGAGAGAAAATGAGAATGAATTTGGGTGTACCAGGGCCTCCAGCTGCTACAAACAAACCCCGGACAAATGCACCACTCTGTGCATCTGGCTTTATGTGGGTACTGGGGATTAGAACTCGGGTTGTTAGGCTTTGCAGGCAAAATTGCCTTAACCACTGAGAAATCTCTCCAGCCCTAGTTTGAAGAATTTTTAAAGCCTGAAAACACTCCTATAACACACCAGATGAAGAAATCAATGTTCCCAGCATCTCCAGAGCCTCATCACATGACTTTACCTATTGGTTCTCCCACCTTAAATCTTCCTGATGTTATCACGAAGTACAGCTGAAACTGCAAGGTTCAAATGAATGAAATTTTGAGTGGTTTAGCTATTCACTAATTTGGGGTCTTGCAAGTTTTGAAAGCCTGTGCAGGGTGGGTGTTCAGAGTAAGGAAAGAGAAGCTGCAGTCCTCGGGTGCCCCCTGCCGGTGAGAAGCTGCCTGGACTGCTCCCCTCCTGGAGTTCAGGATTAAATGGAGCCCTAGAATTTAGGTTGTGGCCAATTACCAGGAACCAGCTAGAGTTGGGCCAAGTCACTCATTTCATGGCCACTCTTTCACTCCCTATTCTGTTCTCCAACATTTCAGGGAAGCAATGTCCAAAATAATGAGAGCACAGCAGCCTGGGGCCTATAGGGGAAAAATGGCAGGAAACAACAGCTATTCTCTACTCCAAACAAGAGCTGCCTGAAAGACCTTGAGGCTTAGATCAAAGAGCAATCGACAGAGCTGGGCATGGTGGTGCACGCCTAGAACACCAGCACCTGGGAGGTCGAGGGAGGAGGAGGACTGCCATGAGTTCGAGGGTAGCCTAGGCCACTGAGTGAGCTCCAGGGCAGCCTGGACTAGAGTGAGACCCTGCCTGACAAAATCAGGAGGAATCAAGTCACCAGTTGTGGTTCTAAACTGGCAATGGGCAGCTGACTGACAGGTAGGTTTGTTCACTGATGACACTGTGGAGGGCCTGTCCTGGGACACAAGATGTGGGCGCTGCTCTGATAAAGTGTGAAGTGCACTGGGGACAATGGTACAGGGCCATCTAACCTACACGGAGGGCACAGAAATGAGGGGGGGGGGTGAAGAGAAAAATGTAACCATTTCTTGCCTTCCAGACACTCAGAATCTAGCTGGAAAATAACGGACAAGAGTGAGTGGGAGGGCTGGAGAGATGGCTGAGCGGTTAAGGCACTTGCCTCCAGTGCCTAAGGCCCCGGGACCCACATAAGCCAGACCCACAAAGTGGTGGCTCTGGTGCTCTCTCTCGTTCTCAATCTCTGTATCTCTGCTTGAAAATGAATAAATAAAATATTTTTTTAAAAAGTGAGTGGGACACCTGAAGTCCTGAGTACTGGAGTCAGGGAGGACCCCCGAGCTGGCAGGTGATAGCAGAGGCTCTTTATTATGGTGGTGAGGAATAAAACCCAGATGTCCAGTGAAGCAAGAGGCCAGCAGGTGGAATCTTCTGTGAAGAGCGTAGGATCACATCCAGGGCAGGTCTTAGGGTCATGGACCAGAAGTCTAGTCTGTCAGGGCACCCAGACCAAGTTCAGGGGCATGAATTGATGCTTGTGAACTAACTCGCAGAAGGGAATGTATCCGCCGTACAAACATCAGCGCCTGTCTTCCACGATTGCCCTCAGCATCTGTTATTTCCACCTCTCTTGGGAGTCTTCGTCCTTTCCCATGACTTTGACCTCCTATTAGCTAATTGCACATACTCAATTTCCAGCCCTGGTCTCCTGCCCGGGCTTCTGACATCTCCTCATGGTCCTGCAGACCCCTCAGTCAATTCAAACGGAG
Source organism: Zapus hudsonius (assembly GCA_004024765.1). Classification (NCBI taxonomy): domain Eukaryota; kingdom Metazoa; phylum Chordata; class Mammalia; order Rodentia; family Dipodidae; genus Zapus; species Zapus hudsonius. Next base: position 32,377 of record PVHP010014199.1, on the reverse strand, counting down.
CCTGCCATGTAGAGTTCTGTCACCCACCATAGGCAGGCAGGGAGAGCACCGGTGGGTGACCTCAGACAAGCTACTTCACTCGACTTCAGTTTCCCCAGTGAAAAATGATCATTGTAACTGTGGAGGATGGTTTTGAGAATTAAAATGAGTTTTCTGATGCCCGGTAGGTAAGTGACCGATTAAATACTAGAATTCCTCTGCTCCCTGCTGATTGGATTCGATGAAGCTCAGATAGGCAACAATGCCCATTCAGTTACCCAACTAGAAAGCCAACTGTCGCTATGGACTGTTTCACTGTCCCTCTTGTTTAAATGCAATCTCCTGACAAAGCCCCATTTATACATCTTTTTATCTCATTTGTTCTCCCTTCCCACCCCTCTTGACATCACTGCCACCTGAAGCAGGCTCATGGGCGCCAGCTGTGCTGAGATCAGAGGGTGTCTAAAGTCACCCTGGTGGTTTCTTCTAGAATTGCCACTGTTAGAAATCTTCAGACAACCCCCTTGCCTTGTCCTTTAAAATTCGTCCTGACCTGCTTCCCTCTGGAATTCCAATTCCTTACATCCAAAACTGATCTCTCAAAAAGCCGGGCGTGGTGGCACACGCCTTTAATCCCAGCACTCAGGAGGCAGAGGTAGGAGGATCGCCTTGAATTCGAGGCCAGGCTGAGACTATATCGTGAATTCCAGATCAGCCTGGGCTAGAGCGAGACCCTACCTCAGAAAACCAAACCAAAAAAAAAAAAAAAAGCAAAACTGGTCTCTCCTCACTCAAGCCTGGTCCTCTTGAATTCTCTTAGTGAATGAGGCCTTCTCCTGGCTTCACTCAGCCAGGTGCCTCTACCCAGAGCTCTGTTCTAATTTTTCTAGAACCCTGACTAAAAGTCTACAAAGAATGGGAACGAACCCTAAAGGGCTCCAGTTTGCCGTGTGACCACTTCCCCTTAACTCCTTGCTTTTTCATTCTTTCTTCCCAACACTTTCTTCCAGGACTGTCTTTCTTCACTCCATCAATGTACTTTTTGGGTCCCTTAAATAACTGAGGCAGTTAGGGTGGCAGCCCCTGAAAAGTGAAGAAACAGGAATGTCTGTGGGCCTCTCCACTTTCCCAGAGAAGAATCTGGCTTCTCCTCATCTCTTGTCCAGACCTGTATTTCCATACCTTAGTCCTTCCCTCCCTAGAATTCAAATTGAATCCTGCAGGAGTGGTGGCACACGCCTTTAATCCCAGCACTCAGGAGGCAAAGGTAGGAGGATCACCATGAGTTCAAGGCCAGCCTGAGACTACATAGTGAATTCCAGGTCAGCCTGGGCTAGAGTGAGACCCTACCTCGAAAAAAAAAAAATCGAATCCTGGCATTGTGGTAGGTCAAGCATAAGACCCCCAGGATTTGGCATCATGGTAGGCCTCTTCCTGAGCCAGCTTCTAGCTCAGACCAATCAGCTGTCTCTCTGGCTCACCTGAGCTGGAAGGTGAAGCCCACTATAAAAACACCTACCAGAGGCAAGCTCACCCTTGGCCTGCCACATCATCCCTCCTGAGCCTCCAGGTTCTGCTGAGCTTCCTCTTGTCTCAGACCCCCACAATGTTGCCAAGCTCCTCCTTAACCCCTCCCCAGTCGAAGCTTTGCCTTGCCTCCTGCAGGATAAAAACGGGTATTCTTGTTTAATTTTTTTTTCTTAAACATGTATGTACTTTTTTTCTGGAGATTTCTTTAATTCCACACCTCAATACCCTAATAGCAGTTAGGGTTATTTCTTCAAAGGGGGGATTGTGACAGTTTCAGGCAAACTCCATAGACCCCCCCTCTGCCCTTGAGTGGGAGGAGTCTAGCTGAGCTCAAACCTAGTCGCTAAAACTGATTGGTCAGGTATGAACCAACCACTTGTCTCCCTGCTCACCTAGGAAATAGTCACTGAACAGATAATTCTGTCTCTTCCTTACCCACATGGCCTAGAAGAAGGACCTCTGACTCTCTAGGGACAGGTAAGGTCTCCCCTGGATTTCCTTTCCACCTGAACTGTTCTTTCTCATGATCTTTCCTTTTCCTGCTTGTTTAGCTGAGCAACAGATTCTGTTAAAACCTCTCCCACATGTTCTCCCCACACTGGTGGCTGGACGTGATGGTTGGGCTGTTTCCCCTATCTCTTTCCCAAATCCTCTGAACTGACTCCAATGTAGAATAAACGTGTATGATGAGAAAATGCTCTGTCGAAGTTGTCCAATTCTCTGGGGGAAGTACAGCGGTGAAGCCCCAGGTGTTCACCTGCTGTGCCCAGTCCCCACTCTCCCCTCCTGCCCTCCACCTGGCAGGAGCTCTCTACACTTCCCCTCTTTCCTTCTTTTAATCTAATAATGTCTGTCTAAACCTTATTCTCTGGTCTGTGGATTTTAATTCTTTAAATTCCTTAGACAATAATCCAGGGTACTCTAAATTTTTTGGTACATTGGCAAGCAAAATTCACATTTCATACCCACTGGAGAAGCTTCTCAACTTCCACACTTGCCAACCCCACTCAGCATGAAGAAGCCAGATCAATTATCATCCCAGTTCCCTAAATGGCAGGTAGGGTTGCTTCAGAGGGTGATTGAAGCAGGCTAGGGTGACTGGGCCCTCCAAAGTAAAAGCCTTTGAGCTTGCTTTGCAGGTTCACTTTGCTGGAGATCACATCTGGCTTCTCCTCTTGCCTAAAGGAGTTCTCTACATCTGCTTTCCCATAAACAACCTGAGTCCCTAGGAAGAAGTTCCCCTTTCTTAGAATTAAGATTCCTGGAAGGATTCAACCTGATCCTGGTATTATGATAGGTTAAGCTCAGCCCCAAAACTTGGTGTCACGGCTGGTTAGCTCAGCCCCCATCCAGAACCTATAAATGACCATATTTGGGTGTCTAAATGGACTTAACCCCTCCTGCCTTTTCACAGGCAGGAGCCCTCTGTACTTTCTCCTGTTCTCTTAATCTAATAAAGTGTTTCCAAACCTTCACAAACATTTTTTAAATCACCATTTTTTGGAAGTGCAATTAAGAAAAACTGGGAACCATCTTTTATTTAATGAAAAACAGACACCGACAAGAGACCAAATCTGTCTCCAGGTAGCATCTATTCTTCTTACACAGTAAACATGCACTGACAGGATGTAAGAGCATATGGAAAGACGAAGCCGTGACAAGGGACACAGAGCTAAGGGGACTGCTGGGGTAGCCAGGGAAGGCTCTGGGAACTGACACGAACAGAGAGATCTGAATAGACAGGTGTTGTGGGGGAACCATGTTCCAACATAGGAAATATCATATTTGGGAAGCTCTCAGAGGGAAATACCAAGTAGTTTCAAGGCTATACATGCCAAGCGTACTTGGAACAAAGTCCCAGAACTGGGCGGTGAACTTTCCGATCCAGGTTTATGTCCATGTGTGCACCAGGGTGGGAGTGGAGCAGGGAGATCAGGAGGGATGGGGAGAGCCAGACTGCCTCCTTGAAAACCCATTTGGATGCTCCCAGCTGTGCAGTCTTGGGACAAGTTAGCCCAAGCTTTAGTTTCCTCAGCTATAAAATGGACACAGTAGAAGTTCCTGATTGACAAGCTGCCTATTTAGGCACTTGCAAGTCAAGACACATGATTACTATCCTTACCATCTATAGATAAGGAATACATGTTTACTTGAGCCTGAAAACACAGCAAGACTACTTTTCTAGATTATCAATTAGTAAGATGGAAGCCATGTTATTGGAGAAATAAATATATTTTTACATTTTTTATTTGCAAGCAGAGAGAGTGAGAGAGATAGAAGACAGAGAGAATGGGTGCACACAGGGCCTCCAGCAGCTGCAAAACAAACTTCAGATGCATGTGTCACTCTGTGTATCTGGCTTTACATTGGCATTGGAGAATCGAACCTGGGTCATTAGGCTTTGCAGGCAAGATGTCTTAACTGCTGAGCCTCCTCTCCAGCACCAAAATAAATATTTTTAAGATTGAACTTGCCTTCTCCAAAGTTACTTTTTATTTTTATTTTTCGAGGTAGGGTCTCACTCTAGCCCAGGCTGACCTGGAATTCACTAAGTAGTCTCAGGCTGGCCTCAAACTCACATTCTCCTACTTTTGCTTCCTAAGTGCTGGGATTTAAGGCGTGTGCCTTAAATGTTATGTGAGCCAGGTGTGGTGGCATACACTAATCCCAGTGTTCAAGAGACTGAGGAAGAATTGTGTTTGAGGTCAAGCCTGGGTTTGAGCCTCAAAAAAAAAAAAAAAAAACCCTCAAAAAACAGGGCCTGGGGATGTAGCTCAGGAAGTACACCGACCATGGCCTTTAAATTAAATGGCATTCCTGTGTGAATTAAGTTAATGCTAAGTTGATCTAAGGAATATAAGGTCCACACATAAGTTCAGGGTTGAGCTAAACTGACCCTGTATTGTTGGTGCAGGAGCCAGGTCTAGCTTGTCCATCCGTCTCACTAGTCATGACGTGTGGAGCAGTGAGCCAGTCCTCTTAATAATGACTTGAAACACAAGCTATGTGTGGTGTGTGCTTGACAGACTGTGGCTCTTACCTCTCAAGTACCACTCACATGCTCAGAAAGCATCTAACTTCATGAAGAGACACCTTTAGCTGTTTAGAAGTCATCAAAATTATATGCAGCATCTACAAACCTCTAGGAATTGTGTTAAGCTCTGGGAATTCAGTATCATCCTTGCCCTCAGAGGTCTATGGAGTTGCTACCTCAAGCAAAACTTTGAAATGTAGCTTTAAAATGTGCATCTGTCTCATGGGGCTTTAATCACAGTCTGGCTAGAATGAGATACTACCTTGAAAAAAAAAACAAAAAAAGTATATATGGTCCTGATGCGATTCAGCTGGTAACTTCTGAAGAAAAAAATACCCATTCCCCTCTTATTTTGCAGGAGATGTTGAGAGGAGCAGCTGTGGACACACAGGTTTTATTTTAAATCCCTACTTCCTAGCACTGTGTAACACAGGATAAGGGGTGCCAGAATAAATTATCTCATTTTGCCAAGTCGGAGTTCCCCCCAATCCATAGAACATGTTAAGTCACAGGAACATTACATGAGCATGTACATACAGGCAGCCATTATTATGAGCACCACTAGGTTTCAACTAAGTTCCCCACCCCTTCATCACTGCCAGTTATGGAGACTTGGGTATGAACCAAGAGAATTTACGTGCTTTACCCAGGACCCACCACGTGCTTTATGTTTAACAACCCTATATAGACGTTCCTCAACTTTACTGATAGGGGTCTCACCTTACTAAACATCATAAGCTGAACACATAAACCAAAAATGCATTCAACTCAGTCAAATGACTAAACATCAGAGCTTGGCAACATATCACCCTGGGAGGCTCTGCTGTTCCCTTTGTGGTCCTGTGGATGGAAGGGCGCTGTGCTTCCAGGAGAAACAGCACAGTTTAAGATTTGATAGTTTCTACTGAATGCATATAGCTTGCACACCATTAAAAAGCTAAAATAAAAAGGTTCCGGAACTGGACATGGTAGTGCACTCACCTCTCAGCACTAAAGAAGGCAGCAGGGTCTCAAATTTCCAGCCAGCCTGAGCAACATAGCAAAGCCTTGTCTCAAATAAAATAAAAGTCAACCCTCTCAAGAATGGGATCTGGGGCTGGAGAGATGGCTCAGTGATTAAGCATTTGCCTGCAATGCAGAAGGACCAGAGTTCGATTCCCCAGTGCCCATATACAGCCAGATGCACAAGAGGGAGCATGTGTCTGGAGTTCATTTGCAGTGGCTTGGAGGCCCTGGTGTGCCCATATTCTCGGTCTGCCTCTCCCTCTCCCCCCCCCTCTCAAATAAATAAAATATTTTTTAAAAATGGGATCTGTCTGCACAATGAACTGTAGATTTTGTTCCCACACATGAATCAAGCATTTCATAGGCTGGCTGTAGTTAAAGTGGCTATAAGCTGCTAAACCCTTTTCAGCACTTATTTAGCTAAGTGACTGGGTGAAGGGGAAAATCCACTCTTAAGAGTTCTAGTCACCAGAATCGACTCTATAGAGGAAAGCTGTCCTCCCTCCCTCCCCCAGGATGGTCTGACAAGTGGAGCTGGAAAGTGGCAGGAGGAGGGGCTAGATCTGGTGTCCTGCAGATGGAGATAAAACCCTCTGGGGCCGCAGTTCACCCCTTCCCAGCTTGCTATTTAGGCAACTGTTACAGCCATTCAAAAAAAGATCTAGGCTTATTTGCAAGGCAAGCCTGCAATCCCCAGGTATCCAGATAAAAACCAGATGCACCATGTGGCGCATGCGTCCTGAGCAGCAAGAGGACCTGGCGTCTCTCAAATATAAATTATATATATATTCGAGGTAAGGGCTCCATCCCAGGCTGGCCTCGAACTCACAGCGATCCTCCTATCTCTGCCTCCCGAGTTGCCAGGATTAAAGGTGTGCACCACCACCACACCTGACTTCTCTCAAATAAGTAAATAAATAATAAAACGATCTTGAACCAGGCCTGGTGGCTCACAACTATAATCCCGACTACCCGTAGGGAGGCGGGAGACAAGCGGATCGCCGTTGAGTTCAGGGCAGCCTGGGCTAAGACCAGCTTGGCTGAAACCCTTAAAAAAAAGATCTTGGAAATTGCGTGCATATTTCCCTGTGCTTCTATATATTTCTCATCAGATCTTCAAAAGGAGCCCATGCTTGAAAAAAAAAAAACAACTCAGAATTCTGCTAATGTCGAACTTGCGGATGAAGAAACTGAGTCCCAGACAGCGAAACACTTCAGCTTGGAGCCCCGAGGCAGGAGGAGCACCGTGAGCTCCAGTGTCCACCCCGCACCCCCAAAAAAGATGCAGGTTCGGGCCCAGCATCCCCGCCAGGCCGGGTCCCCCATCTTCCTGGGCTCTGCGGTCCACTTCAAGCATCCGGTACCCCCAGGCCCTCGAGGGGCTCGGCGCACCCCGCGGGACTCCGTTGCCTGGACGACCGCCGAGACGCCGCTCCACGACCGGACCCCAGCGAGGAGCAGGAAGCCGCCCCGCCCCAACACGCCAGAGGGCAGAAGAGCGGAGAGAATAACAGGAAATGACGCGAACGCACGTGCTTCCTAGAGAGGGTCCACCGCCCCCACGCGCCTGCGCAGACGCCTGCGGACGGCGCTTGCCGAGTCACGGGAGTGGGCGGGGCGTGAGCGGTGGGCGGGGCGCGTGTCTGCGCGAGTGACGCAGGCGCAGTGCGACTCCGGAGGCGCGGGCCCGCCCTCCCGGCTGGTGTGGATCCGGGTCAGTGAGGCAAGGCGGTTACGGAGGGACGATCTGAACTGACGGAACCGGATCGGCGGGGCGCCGCGGCTGCGAGGAGGTGAGGAGCCTGACGTGACGGGGAGGGGCCGCGGCGCCGCGTGGGCTCGGGACGTCTCCTGGGACCCGCCCTCCCGTCCGTCCGCCCGCCTCGGGTCGTGTCGGCTCGGGCGCCCCGGCCCGGCCTGCCTGCCTGCCTGCGGGGGTCGCGGCCTCGGCCTGGGCCTGGGCCTCGCCGCGCCCCCGGGCCTGTCGCCGAGCTCCGCTTCCCGGGAGTCGTGGGTGCCTCGCCCGGCCTGAGCTTCCCCTTTCCGCCGCGCTCTGCCCTTTCCCGCCTTTTCCAGCGCCCGGAGCGGCTGCGGCCTCCGGCTCGTGCTCGACGGAGTGGGCGGGCCTGGGGCCGACGCACGGACCGACAGCCTGTCCCCAGGTCCTGCCTTCTCCCGGGACCCCCGTCCCCTGGGGTTCTGCTCCCCTGGCTTCCCCAACTTTCCGATGGTCCGGGCAGATCGCGACCTGGTTAGCCTCGCTGATGGCGGAGCCCTCGCCGGTGGTTCCCGGGTGGTCTCGGGGTCATCGGGGTTCGGGGTGTAGAGGAATCAAGAGGTGGGAGGTACCCCTGAACCATGCGGGTCTCCCCGGAAGTGGGTGCGGTGAGATGGACGCTTCCCGAGCTGGCAGTCCATCCGTCCGTCCCGCAGGTGTGCGAGGGACGAGCGCAGGGAGCAGAGCCTCTGTCATCGCACCTGGCGAGGTTCTGCCCAGGACTCACCTTTGCTCGGTCTGCGGTGATGGAAGCGACCGGGGAGAAAGAGATGAGTCATCAGAATGCTGGAAGTCAGTTGTAGTTTGTTGTCACAATTTGATTTTTGGATTTTGGGCTGTTTTGGTAATTTTTTGTGTGTGTGTGTTAGTGTGTCAACAAGAATGTTAACTGAATTTTGTATTGACATCTAAGGGTGGTACTATCAAAGTCAGCGCTATATAATTAAAAGTTGTACATGTTAGCAAAATGTTGTAAGATCCTGGAGGGTAGGAATAAGAGTGTAGTCCTTACAGAAATGAAATTTCCAGACCCTTTATGGGTCAAGTTCACCTTCTATCCCTGGCATTCTAATTCAGTGTTAGGAATTCGGGAAATATTTGAGAGAGGAATGAATTTCCGTCTGAGCAATTCAGCAGTGTATACCTAAGGTGTGAATGGGTACTTACATAGGACTGATTTCCAAACCTCAAAGAGAGTTTGTGTAAGGTCTTCGGGGTGAGTGAGTGGTCATAAAGTAATTGAAAGAATTATATATCAAACTTTAATGTAGTTCTGGCAGCAGAAGGAATTTGTTTACAGCCTGTGCTAGACCTTTTTAGATGCTTGAAGCTTCAGATACATTATAATTTGTGATACTTGCTCAGCCCTCTACCTAGCTAGGTATAAGGCATTATGTATTTGGAGTGGCCTTACTCTAATGAGGAAGAACTAGAGAGCAGTGAAGCATGCAGTTGGGTGAACAGTGTTTCCTCTTGTTTATTTCCTTGTTAAATAAACCAGCTAAAATATATGTGGAAAGTGAATTTATAGTCCTTGCCCTCTGATGTTGGGATGATAGCTAAGTTTGAGACTGTACTTACACATAAATGTGTGACATTGTGACATCTTGACCTTTGGAATATTAGAGGTCTCACAATACCATCAGACTCATTCCTGAAATGAGCAGATATAGAAGCACAGTACTAAGGATTTGTACAGAGGCACTGCTCCCTCTGAGAGTGCCTGGGGGGTGGGGGTGGGGATAAGGCTTAGGTACCAACTTAGAAATAAGGTAAAGTGTATCTTTGCTTTAAACTTATCTTTTTTGTTTCATTTTTTTTAATTCCTTTTTGGACACTGGTTTGCTTATTTTTGTTCAATATTTGGTAATATTTTTACCCTGCATGAAATGATTAATGAAGAATATTCAAGAAATTATTAGCAGGCTTATTTTGTTGTGTTTCTTGTTACTTCAGTTGACCTTTCATCTTTCTTTGTTAAGTGTAAAAGTAAATCAGGGCAGAAGAAATTGAGAGCTTGGATTAGTCAAAACTAGTTGATGAAGAGATCATGTAAAGTCACATTTATAGAACAGTAACTTAGGCTTTTTGCTTCCTACTTTCTCATGACTAAAGAAAAGTTCTGTCCTTTATCCCCTTTTTTTTAGCTACAAGTGTAGTTTCTCTTGTTAATTCATAGTAAGCTGTTTCAACAAAAAAAAAGTGAAGGTTGTTTCTTCAAGTTAGAGTATAAAATTATCAACAATCACTGAAATAAGTCTCTGCTTCTTTAAACAAAGTCCAGGCACATGAGCCACTTTGTGCATCTGATTTTACATGGATACTTGGGATTTGAACCCAGGCTGGCAAGCTTTGCAAGCAAGTGCCTTTAACCACTGAACCATCCCAGCCCTAAAATAAGTCTCTAATGTTTTTCTAACAATGATAATATCTTGTTTTTTCAAACAAGATCAAGGTTGCTTTAGAAAAGGAGCAGAAATGGCATCATGTGTCAGGAAGTTATACTTAGAATTGTTAGGGCCAGACTAAACACATATCAGTGCCATGCTAAAGGGTCTCAATGTTAGAATTTGAACACGCCTTCCCCCCCAAAAAAAAAGTTCAGTTTATTCATAAGTTTCTAGCATGTACAACTGGGGATATTTTCTCTTACTGAAACACTGAAACAGATTTTAGGTAGTAGGATGTTGGCACAAAGTATTGATTGGACAGTTACAATTTTACAATTTTGTCTTAGTACATAAACACTTCTGTATTATTTCATTTGTTCTTAAAAAATAATTCTACACTAAAGCTTTAGTTTTAGACATAAAAAGATGTTTTTATTGTAACAGTAAAACAGTAATAGTATCCAGAATATAAATCTTCACTCCTGCTAGGGCTTGAACCCAGGAATGTGTAGAAAGCAAATGTATGTTTTCATTATTATTATTATTATTATTATTTTTTTTTTGTGTGTGTGTGTGTGTGTGTGAGAGAGAGAGAGAGAGAGAGAGAGAGAGAGAGAGAGAGAGAGAGAGAGAGAGAGAGCGAGCCAGCGCCAGCGAGCATGGGTGCATGTGGAGGTCAGAGGGAAACTTTCCCATAGGTCCTGCCTTTCTACCTTTTTGAGACGTAGCCTTTCTCAATGTTGTCTTTGCTGTTCTTTGCTATACTGGCCACAGCTTCCTGTGCTGGGATTATAGAAGGCTTTTGACTTTTACCTGGGACCTAGGGATCAAACAGATATTTCAGCGTGAGTGGCAAGTACTTTATTCACTGAGCCATCTCCCTAGACCCAGTGTGGCAAGCAGTCTTATCAGTGAGCTACAACCCCCAGCCTAGAATATAGATTTTTTTAACAAGAAATGTATTTTTAATATATATATTTTTTATTGTCCATAATGAGTTACATTATTTAGTGGGCAAACAATGAGTTGTTATCCCCAATGCCCCCCCTCCACATCCCTAATCAGCTGGATATCCTCCTCCGTGGGCCGTCTGGATCAGTCCTTGGGGCAGGGGACTATCGATAGCCTAGTATTCAGCCCGGTTCTCCTGGCCCAAAGTGTGTTGTTACTGAGGGGTGCCATGCCTTTGGATTGTCTCCCCCACCACAGCTCTCACAATCTTTCTGCCCCCTCTTCCGCTCAGTTCCCTGAGTCGTGGTAAGAAATGTATTTTTGATCCTATTTTCATTTTGCTTATCTCGTTTTTGTTTTCTTTTTTAGTTTTAACGAGAACATCCATAGTAGTGCAAAAACTTTCACAATGAAATCCGAAGCCAAGGATGGAGAGGAGGAGAGTCTACAAACTGCCTTCAAGAAACTAAGAGTGGATGCATCAGGGTAATTAAATATATTTGTTGAAATATTTGTTTACTAGATTTAAGCAGTCCTTTCCCTTGAAAGAGTGCTTCATCTTCTAATAGTGCGCATTGACATAAAAGATGGAAATACTAATAATGTGACATTCTACCAAATACTGCACAGTATTTAAAAGACGTGCTTCAGTGGTTATTTGTTGTTATTGTTTTTTTTAACTAGAAAGAACTAAAGTTTTACCTTAAAATGAGGGTGTCTAGAAAGATCTATTTTTTATTGACAGTTGTTTTGTTTTTCCAGGTTAGGGTCTCACTCTATCCCAGGCTGACCTGGAATTCACTATGTAGTGTCAGGGTGACTTCCAACTCATGGTGATCCTCCTACCTCTGCCTCCTGAGTGCTGGGAATAAAGGCGTGCACCACCATGCCCAGCTTAAAATGTATTTTGATCATAAGTGGAGGGAATTTGGAAAGTAGCAGTTTATTTGCACTCTGAGGTTGAGTGTTTTAGTTTTCCTTAACTTTGAGGAGACCTCTTTCACTCTTTAATCAGATTGTCAAGCAGAATCCCATTAGGGATTTGCTCATACATCTCAAAGGAATCACACTATTTTTCAACAAAAGTGAATTGGCCCAGTAGAAATCTATGAAGACCTTGTTGATTTCATGGTCTGTGTTTGCTGTGTCTATCACTATGGAAACCTCCATTCAGTAAGGTTCTGTCACTGAAATCAATAATCTTGGACCCTTTGGCCATACTAATTAGAGCACCTGCACACCAGCTGCTATCTGAATATTGCCATTTTACCCTGTGCAAAATGTTCTATACAAGACTTTTCTTACCCCATTCTTTGTCCTAAGCCAAAAGAAATCTCAGAATTTTAATGAATATGAATTTTTTTCTTTTTACAATGGAAACAAAACATTGGAAGCTTAGAGTAGAACAGTTTATAGTAAGTAATTTCAATAATCACCAGCATGTCTTTAATACTGGGTTGAGTTCTGTGAGCCCATTATTTCATTCTCCCTATTGTTACAGAAAGTAGATCCTACTGTTTCTTCAGTTCAGAGTCAGAATTTTTAAAGAAATTATTTATTTGAGAGAGAAAGTGGGCATGCCAGGGCCTCTAGCCACTGAAAATGAGCTCCAGACACATGCCCCACCTTGTGCATCTGGCTTTACATGGGTACTTCAAACTCAGGTCCTTCTGCTTTGCAGGCAAATGCCTTAACCACTAAGCCATCTCTCCAGCCCCAGAGTCAGAATTTTGAACCCAGAGTATCTAACTCCAAAAACTGTTCTCTCAGCCGGGCGTGGTGGTGCACGCCTTTAATCCTAGCACTCGGGAGGCAGAGGTAGGAGGATCACCATGAGTTCAAGGCCACCCTGAGACTACACAGTGAATTCCAGGTCAGCCTGGGCTAGAGCGAGACCCTACCTCAAAAAAAAAAAAAAAAAACTGTTCTCTCTACCATTCCGCTATGGTTCCTTGAAGACAGTATCAAGAAATACATGTAGTGCTGGGTACTTGAATCCAGGACCTCATGCATAGAAAGCAAATTTATGTTTTCTTTAATTATTGTGTGAGAGAAAGCATGAGAGTGAGCACAGGTGCATGTGGAGGTTAGAGGGTAACTTTCCCATAGGTGCCACCTATCTACCTCATTTGAAGTAGAAAGAAAAAAGTTTTGCCTATCAAATGAGAATACTTATGTGGGTGCATGCCTCCCCCCCCTTCAGTCTCTCACCACTACAAATGAATGACTGTCTGGCTTTATGTGGGTGACTGGGCATTTGAACCCAGGTCAAGCAGACTTGTAAGCAAGCCCTTTGACTGCCAAGTCGTCTCCCCAGGCCCTCAGGTGAGAATTTTCATGCTAGTATATTTATTTGCACAGTAGATACTAGGTGCTCACATTTGCTTCTATCATTTTCCCCAGTATATTTATGTTGTCCTATCAGTACTTTTTTTTGAAAGGCAGGATGATTTTTATTTAACTCCCTATATCTACAATTTGAGGTAAAATATAAGGAACCTAAAAATGCCTATTCTCCTACCATGTAATATAATTTCCCATCGTGAATATCGTGATAAAGCTAATGGAAGCTAGGCCATCACTTATTCTAGCTTTGGACAGCTGGTATCTTATAACCCTTACCCTGGCCCAGCGGCACCCCCACATGGGCACATGGGCATGGGCACCGAGGTGTGGCAGGCAAGAAGGAAGGCAATGGCAGCCCGAACCTGATCTGAGCTGGAACAGTGCTCCCAGGAGTCCTGAGCTTCCGCAGGCCAAGGGTGGGCTTTAGTGTCACCCAGCTCTGACCCCAGGGGTCCTATCAGTACTTTGATGGGCCTTTTTGTTTATTTAATTTTTAAATTTTTATTTATTTGCAAGCAGAGAGAGAGAGAGATATAGAAGAGAGACGGAGAGAATGGGCGCACCAGAGCCTCTAGCAGCTGCAAATGAACTCCAGATGCATGCACCACTTTGTGCATCTGGCTTTACATAGGTACTGGGGAATTGAACCCGGGGTCATTGGGCTTTGCAGGCAAGCACCTTTATCGCTCCAGTCCTTTTTTTTTGTTTTGTTTTGTTTTGTTTTTGTTTTTGAGACAGGTTCTTACTATATAGTCCAGGGTGGCCTCCAATTCTTGTCCATATTGAGTTATATTATTTAGTGGGCAAATGATGAGTTGTTATCCCCAGTTCCCCAATGTCCCTCTTCCCCATCCCCAATCAGCTGGATATCCTCCGTGGGCAGTCTGGATCAGTCCCTGGGGCAGGGGACCATGGATAACTTAGTGGTCAGCCCGGTTCTCCTGGCCCACTCAGGTGCATCATGCCTCTGGATATTCTCCCCCACCACGGCTCTCACAATATTTCTACCCCCTCTTCTGCTCAGTTCCCTGAGTCGTGGTGGGTGAGTATTAAGGCTGCTTTAAGGTTGAGAACTTTATTGTTTCTTTTGGCTTGTGTACAGGAGGGGAGTTGCTGAGGATAGAAGTCAAGTCCTTACTCATGATAAGTAAGTGCTCTACCACTGAGCTACACCCTGAGTCATTGATCAGCCATTTTGAGTAATGGAAGTAGGAAAGCATAGTTCAAGATTATGGTTGCACTGTGGTTTGTTTATTTATTTATTTATTTATTTATTTATTTATTTATTTTTGATAGCTTCTATAATTATAGACAATAAACCATTATAATTCCCTCCCCACCCTCCTTCATATCTCTTCCCTCTTTCAATTAGTCTATTTTGTTTCTGTGTCATGATCTTTTCTTCCCATTATGTGTATTTTCAGGCACTGTGAAATCATGACTATCAAGGCTGTGTTGTGCTTAGAAGTTTGTGTTGTAAGCAGTCCTACCCTTCCTTTGGCTCTTACAATCTCTCTGCCACCTCTTCCACAATAGTCTCTGAGCCTCGGGAAGTGTGATAGAGGTGACCAAGTGAACACTCTACTGTCATTTCTTAGCATTTTGTATTTTTGAGGTAGGGTCTCACTCTAGCCCAGGCTGACCTGGAATTTGAAGTCATAGTGACCTTCCTACCTCTGCCTCCCGCTTGCTGGGATTAAAGGTTGAGCCACCATGCCTGGATAGTAACTTTTCAAAAATCATTTTTAAAAATATATAAGAATACACTCAGACAAAAACTTGTATAAACCTGTGTAACTCTTCATACACAGAAATCGTTCCTAATGTTTTAAGAAATACGAATGTAAAATTGAGATGCTATTATGGCATTAAAAATCACTTGGAGCCAGGCATGGTGGTGCACACCTTTAATCTCAGCACTTGGGAGGGAGGCAGAGGGAGGAAGATCACTGTGAATTCCAGTAATAAATAAATTTATTGAAAACAAATTATTTAGGGCTACTTCTGGACTTATTCTGCTTTTTTGGTCAATTTTTTTCATGCTTGCATCAATATTCTTGTTTCTTAGTTGTGTAGCTTTATAATTTTTTTTCTGGTGAAAAAAATTAACTTGGACCATTATAAATACCTTGCCAAAGTATCTATCTGTCTGATGTATGGTTGAAAATTATGTATTTGTAGAATGTGATGTGTCTTCGTTAAAGTTATAATAAGAGAAGAGCAGTGGAAAACATTTGAGCAAACCAAGAAGAGTAGTAGAGTGAGTCACCAGTGTGACTAAGCAGAATAAGACTTGCCAGCCTATGTAGCGCTCATTGCTAGTTGTTGCCAAGATTCTCTGCCCAGGGACTTCTGAGGGACTGACTCATGAACTAACCATTAGCATGGTCCTGTTCGACAGGTTTTGATTTGTCTTATCAGGACAAATGTCTGTGTATTTTCTATAACATAGTCTTTTAAATTGATTATAAAATAACATTTAGAGGTGGCTTGGTGGTTAAAAACACTTGCTTGCAAAGCTTGCCTGCTTGGGTTCGATTCCCCAGTGCCCACATAAAAAGCTAGATGCACAAAGTGGCTCATGCAGTGGCAAGAGACCCTCGTGTGCCTATTCTCTTTCTGTCTTTTTCTCTGCTCACAAATAAATGTTATAAACTAAAAAAAAAAAAACGACAAAAGAAGTAAAAGTCGCAGTTTACTGTATCTTCAGACTATTTGTTCATAACATCATATACTCTTTTTGCTTTTGGTTTTCAGGTTTGCTTTGTCTGAGACAGGGTCTGTCTGGCTGTGTTGCTTAAACTTGCGGTATTCCTTAGCCTCCTAAGAGCCGGCACAAATTACATGCCTAAATAGTGGTTGAGATCATAATATATTTACATATTCTTTTCCCTAATATTGTAAGCATGTTCTCATGTCATGAAAGTAACCTGCCAGACACACTGGTACATACCTTTAATCCCAGCACAGAGGCAGAGGTAGGAGGATCACTGTGAGTTTGAGGCTAGCCCAGGAGTACATAGTAAATTCCAGGTATTTTTCTTTTGTTGAGTATTTTAAGTTATTCCTAGTTACTTTTTTTCCCTCTGAGGTAGGGTCTTACTTTGGCCCAGGCTGGCCTCGAACTCATGGTGATCCTCCTACCTCTGCCCCACCATGCCCAGCTCCCAGTTACTTTCAAATTATGTTTTAGTGAATTTCTTTCTAATTGCACAGATTGTTTCTTTTTTAAGGGATTTTTATTAATAGCATACATAGCGTGTACACACAAGCTCTGTGTATTGCTGTGCATGTATGGTATTCTAGAAAGATTTGTATCAAAATGTGAATGTTGGTATTCTCTAGAATGTGAGATGATAAATGTTTCTTTTTCTTTCTTGAAATTTTTTGTTCTTTACTGGAAACCCATATTACCTTTATACTTTTAAACTAAAGATTTAACTGAGTAATATTTCAAGTTCATTAATTGCAAAAATTTGCAAAAAAAATTATTTTCCAAAAGTTGTAGATAAAATATATGGTCATTTTCAAGTTGGACTGACTCTCCTAAAGGTTATGCTCCCAAACTTTGTTCCTAGAGCTCTGGTTTGTGCGCATGAAATCAATGGTCAGTGTCATTAGCATTCTCTGTGGACATAAGGCTTGATCTGCCACAGATAAATAGCTTGAAAGTCTATTTATATCCTGTTGCTGGTTGAACTTAAGAGTCATTCTTGGCTTGTGATTTTGCAACCATGTGTTTTTATGGAGTCTCTACATTTGGTTTTGGAGGAAAATTTACATTAAAACTGAGCAATATTTGGAAAAAATAATTACTTGAAGAGAGAGAATGAGAATGGGTGCACCAGGGCCCTTGTTGCTACAAACAAACTCCAAACATATGTGCCACTTTGTGCATCTGGCTTTATGTGGGCATTGGGGAATCGAACCCAGGATGGCAGGCTTTGGTAGCAAGTGCCTTTTACCACTGAGCTATCTTTCAAGCCTAAAAGTTGAGTTTTAGAAATATAAGCCAGAAAGAAAATATATTAGTAAAGGTTGTATTGGGGTTGAAAGAAAAAGTATTAGTAAAGGTTGTATTGGGGTTGATGGGAGAAGTAAATGACCCTTGTTGAACAGTTTTCCATGGCAGTAAACTTGGCTCTCATCTTCAGGTCCGTCATATCGCTGTCTGTTGGAGAAGGCACAAGTGTCAGAGCGTCAGTCAGAACAGCAGGGGACGATACCAAACCCAAAACCATGTGTGCATCTAAAGACAGTTGGCACGGGTAAGAGCTTCGTACTGAGATGGTTTTTATCCTAGTTCCTTAAAAATATCACTGGATTTTCTTTCTCAAGTACCCAGGAAGAGAGTATGCTAGGACCTACAACCCAAGACCTCATGATGATTCTCAGACAAGGTCTCCTCACTCTTTAGCCCAGGCTGGCTTTAAACCTGTGAGCCTCCTGCTTCAGCTCCCAAGTGTTGAGATTACAGAGGTAAGCCACCACCATGCCTGGCTTTACTGTTCTTAGTTGTGAATTTATTGAGTGTTCTATGTGGCCTGGTCGATTTTGAGCTTGAGAGAATATGTCTTTAACTGTTCTAGAACTCTGTTCTCATTAAGTCAGGCCTTTAATAGTCATTTGAAGATTCTTCAATTTTTTTTGTCAGCTTGATTGATCAGTGATTGAGAAGTGTATTGAAATCTCCCCCATGGGTGTGAATTGGTCTATTTTCTCCTTAAGTTCTGTATCTTTGCTTTATGCGTTTGGGGGATTATTTTGTTCAATTCATTCAAATTTAGAATATTTCCTCCCAGTGAATTGAAACTTTTATTATGTAGTTGTGGGTTTTTTTTTGTTTGTTTTCCAAGGGAGGGTCTCACTCTAGCCCAAGCTGACCTGGATCTCACTCTTGTGTTCAGGACTGGCCTTGAACTCACAGCCATTCTCCTACCTCTGCCTCCGGAGTGCTGGAATTAAAGGCATGCACCACCATGCCTGGCATTCATTCATTCATTTATTTGATATAGAGTCTCATGTAGTCCAGGCTGGCCTTAAACTCTATATAGTCAAGGATGACCTTGAATTTCTGATTTTTTTCTGGTGAGATTACAGATGTGGACCACCACACCTGCCTGGGGATTAAACCCAGGGCCTTCATGCATGCTAGGCAAGCACTCCCAGCTGAGATATCTCCACAACCCTATTATGTAGGTGGTTTTTTTTTTTTAATTTTTAAATTTAATTTTATTTAATTTAATTTTTTGTTGTTTATGTTTTTCAAGGTAGGGTCTCCTTCTAGCCTAGGCTTACCTAGAATTCACTATGTATTCTCAGTTTGGCCTTGAACTCAACAGTGCTCCTTCTACCTCTGCCTCCCAAGTGTTGAGATTAAAGGCGTACGCCACCATGCCCAGCCTTAAAGTCCACGTTGTTTAAAATTAGTATAGTTGACCCATTTTATTTTAGTGTATACATGTTTTATTCCCCAGTCCCATTCCATTTCATTCACTCTGTGCTTTTTAAGTTTTGGTTATGTCTCACATAAATGGTATATGGCTTAGCTCCCTCTGTGTTCAGTCCCCAGCACCACTTAGTCAATAAATAGTTATGAAGGTGACCCTTGGAATCATATAACGTCTTGTCCTGTTGGCAAATATATATATATATATATATATATATTTTAAATATTTATTCATTTTCAAGCAGAGAAACACAGAAAGAGAGAGAGAGAGAGCACCAGGGCCACCACCTTGTGGGTCTGGCTTATGTGGGTCCTGGGGAATTGAACCCGGGGCCTTAGGCACTGGAGCCAAGTGCCTTAACCGCTGAGCCATCTCTCCAGCCCGGCAAATATATTTTGATTTATCAGAAAATGCCTTTATTTCATTCTTTCTTCTTATTTCTCTCTAGCCCAGGTTGGTCTAGAGCTCACCTGGACTGGTCTTGCACTCACAGTGATCCTTCTACCTCTGCCTTGGAGTGCTAAGATTAAAGGCATGTGCCACCATGCGTGGCTCATTCTGGTTTTTTATTTGATAGGCTTGAAATCATACTTCTAGGTTGGCAGTTATATTCTCTTAGCTTGTCTTTGTTTTCTGACTTCATTGTGTTTATGTTAAAAGACCTACTTCCATTTTAACTGTTCTTTTGGAAATAATGTGTCCTCTCTGGCTGATTTTGATTTGTGTTTTATTTCATTTGTGTGTGTGAGTGTGCTGTGGAGGCAGGAAAACATGGCTGTTCTCCTATCATTCTCCTGCCTTATTCCTTGAGACAGCTTCTTGCTGAACCTCTGCCTCGCTGTTGGTGGTAGACCAGCTGACTGGTGAACTCCAGTGATCTCTGAGCCCCTCAAGCTGATGTGAGCATATCTGGATTTGTTTTGTTTCAAGGTAGGGTCTCACTCTAGCCCAGGCTGGCTGAATTTGAACTTGTTCTGTGGTTCCAGGCTGGCCTTGAACTCACAGTAATCCTTCTACCTCTGCCTTCCAAGTGCTGGGATTAAAGGAGTGCGCTACCACACCTGGCTCATATCCAGTTATTTTTTTTTTTAAACCGGAACATTTATTATGATAGCTGGAATTCTCAGGATGAACTGGATGCTGTGACAGCTGTCCTCTTGGGTGTAGGTGTTGTTCCTTCACGGAGTCCATGCCTGACTCAGCGATAGACAATTTTCAGGTGCCTCATTCACCCAGTCCCTCTTAGCCTTGACACTCTAGCTGTCCTTTCTCTTGCGCTTCACAGGGTAGCCACAGTTGCCACAGGTTGACTTCTGAAGGTGGTAGGCTTTAGAGCCACAGCGGTAGCACACCGTGTGCGTCTTATTACGACACCTTCCAAAAGATGACGTCCCCTTCGTTAGCTTGCTTCTGCCGCCGAGACCAAAGAGCCATATCCAGATTTTTATGTGGGTGCTGGGATTGAACTCAGGTCCTCAATGCTTGCACAGTAAGTGCTCTTAACCATTGAGCCATCTCCCCAGCCCCTCTGGCTGCTTTTTAAATTCCTTTTGATTTCATTGTTTTATAGCTTTGCTGCAGTGAGCCTAAATGTGCGTCCTTTTTTATTTATCCTATTCCAGCCCCTTTCCTTTATCTCTAGTTCTTCATCAAGTCAGAAATGTTCTCACCTGTTAGCTCTTCCCAAGTCACATTGTCTGTAATTCTGGGCTTTTATTTGTTTGTTTATTTTATTTTTTGTACACTGCTTGGGATTGTACCTAGAGCCTCACACATGCCAGGCAGCACTATCCCTCTCCATTGGGCCACTGGGTGGAATTACCAGCTCATTCTCTGTATTCTTTACATCAGAGACTTGACTCTGCCTTCCATTTCCTTTAGCTAATTTTTACATTTTTTTCTCCCAAGTCTTTTATTTAATTTAATTTTTTTGTTGTTTATGTTTTTCAAGTGATCCCAGCACTCTGGAGACTGAGGCAGGAGCATTGCCATGAGTTGGGGGATAGCCTTGTCTGCAGAATGAGACATTATCTTAGAAAAAACAAAGAGTTTTAAATATTTCAGGCTTTGCAGGAAAAATCCAAGGATATTCTGTGTGGATTTATAAGAGAGAAAACTCCTCCCTGCACTGTGCCTGGGGTTGTCATTCTGGCTGGCAGTCTCAGAGTGGAGTGAATGATGGATGGATGGATGGACGGACGAGAGGTAGCACCAGAGTTAGTGACACCCGGATCCCAGCACTCATCAGATTCTTTAACATTCCACCTCTTAAAACTCAGCAGGTGTTAACTTGTGGACAATAACCAGTATTGACCTTGTACAATGATACAACATGCCCACTGACGAAGTCAGGAGAGGGGAATATTTTATTTATTTGCCAGCAGAGAGAGAGAGAGAATGAAAATGTGAAAAACACTAAGGCCTTCGGGCACTGCAAATGAACTCCAGAAGTATGCGCCGCTTTGTGCATCTGGCTTTACTTGGATACTGGGGAATCAAACCCCAGGAAATTATGCTTTGCAAGCAGGTGTCGTAACTGCTAAGCCACCATTTCTTCAGCCACAGATTTAAAACATGTATATATTTATTTTCAATTAGAGGGGTAAAAGTGTATGGGCACTCCAGGGCCTTTGTCACTGCATACAAACTCCAGATACTTGTGGCACTTTGTGCATCTGGTGTGTACTGTAGAATTGAACCCAAGTCGGCAGGCTTTGCAAGCAAGTACCTTTAACCACTGAGCATTCTCCCCAGCCTGGGGTTTGCTGAGTCCTGCTATGAATAATTCAGATTTATCTCCCAGTATAGTAGTTCTTAGTGTGTTTTCTAGTCTGTCTCTTCCATTTAATTCTGCATTTCTTTCTTTCTCTTTCTTTTTTTCTAGCATCTTGCTACACAGCCCAGGCTGGCCTTGAGCTCCTGATTTCCCTGTCTCACCCTCCTGTGTTCTGGCATGCCTCACTCAGCTCATAGTTTAATGTTTCTTGTAACTTCTTTATTTTAAAATTTTTAGTTAGCATATTCAGTATTAGATTGCATTATAGCATTTTTAAATAAAATGTTTATTGATTCCCTCATCCCCCCTGCACCTCCCTTGTACTCCTTCCCCCATGCCTATTGCCTCACATGTGCCCTGTTGCTCTCCTCCCCCGCCCTCTACACCTCATTTCCCCTCTCATAGTCAGTCACCTTTCAAGTTGCATAGCCTGTACTCACACCTCCACGTATATGCATGCATATAAACATAAGCTAGAGTTTGCATATGAGAGAGAATATGCAGTTTTTCATCCTTTTTTAAAAGATATTTTAATTTAGTTAGTTATTTGCATGCAGAAAGAGAGAGTAAAGAAAGAATAGGTGAGCCAGAGCCTCTTGCCACTGCAAATGAACCCTAGGCACCTGCCACTTTTTGCATCTGGCTTATTTATTTATTCATTATTTTTTGGTTTTTTGAGGTAGGGTCTCACTCTAGCCCAAGCTGACCTGGATTCACTATGTAGTCTCAGGCTGGCCTTGAACTCCCAGTGATCCTCCTACCTCTGCCTCCTGAGTGCTAGGATTGAAGGCATGTGCTACCACACCCAGCTTTACATCTGGCTTTTTTATGGGTACTAGGAAATTAAACCCAGTCTGGTAGGCTCTGTGCTTCAGCTGCTGAGCCAGTCTCAATTTTTGCCTTAAGTACAGGTTCCCTTGCTTAATATAATACTTTGTAGATTTAAACTCTCATTTCTCCTTGCAACAATAAAATTTCATTGTATGTATATGTATATGTTATATCATATTTTTATTATCCGTTTGTTTGTTGATAAATATCTAGGCTAGTTCTAGTTCCTGTGTGTATAGTAAGTGCAATAATAAACATAGAAGCATATTTAAGCACAGGCATCTCTGGGGTAGGGATAGAATCCTTTGGGTGGATGCCCAGGAGTGCTATAGCTCGGTCATATGGTAAGGCCATTTTATTTTTAATTTGTGAAGAAACTTGTATACTGATTTCCATAGTGACTGTACTAGTTTAATTTTCTACCACGTTTTTATTTCTTAAAGTCCTATCTGGTTCTTTTTCTAATATGCTAGGTAGTTTTAAGTTTCCCATTCTTTGCTCAGTTCTTTTGTTTATTTAAATATTTTATAAGTAGTTATAGTGTGTCTGAAAATTCCTAGCATCTGGAAATGTCAGGAATTCCAAGTCCTTTTTGTTGTTATTTCTTGTTTGCTTTTTTTTTTTTTTTTTTTTTTTTTTTTTTTTTTTTTTTTTTTTT
>PVHP010014198.1:0-39583 GCA_004024765.1 Zapus hudsonius | reverse complement strand
GAGAGAGGGGAAGCAGAGGACTGGCCCATGCTGAGTTGTTGATATCAGTTGTGCTAGGGAATGGTACCAGTGAGGCAAGCCACTAACCCTCCCTCCAGCCACTTCGTCCCGCCTTTATGATGCCAGCTGGGAGTAAGGTCCAGCTTCCTGCTGGCTCCACTAATGCCAGTAGACAGTGAGGTAGGCTATGACAACACCTCATTCCCCATATTCAATCTCTATGGTGCTGGGGGCTCCCCACTGAGACCCTGCTCACAGGGGTTGGGGTAGAGGAGGCTCGCAGTGCCCCTCTCAAGTCTGCTTCCAGGTGAGTGTGGAGGTTAGTTCCCACTGAGCCTCAGTGAGACTAAGGAGTGGAAGGATGTGGGTGTTCACTACAACCAACTTCTTAGAGAAGGGCGGAGGAAAAGCCTCATTTCCCCACTGACCATATTGACATGGTCCTGGTGGAGAAATGGCAACATCACTTGCTTCTCCAAGAAGAGATTAAAAGATCAGTTCCCAGCTCAGCCCCTCTGCTACTCTGGCATTGGGAAGAACTATACATCTTCCCATGACAGGGATGGGGGTGTGAAGACATCCCCAGTTCAATCCCGCTGAAGTGGGTAGGTGAAAAAAAGGCACAGTGGCTTCAGTTGTATTTGGCTGGAGTCAGGCAATATTTGTAAGAATATTTTTTATTGGTCAGACACCCCTTTCTTGGCTAGCCAAGTAGATCAGACTTTTTCTGTCTGTGGCTGCTGGTAGTTCTGGATTGGAGATGTCTATAACTGTGTGGAATATATGAGAAACAAGAAGGAAGCTCTGGAACTTCCTTGCCTTGGCGGTTCTCAAGTCCCAAGATCCCTAAACCATCTGCTTCTTACTACCTTTTAGACTTCTATGCTTGTTGAGCTGTTTTTCAAGGGGCAGAGGGGAAAACCTGGAAAATAGGCCTATTCTATCTTGATTTAAAAAACAAAGAGTTTGTTTTTTAAAGTCAAATTAAGTTTTGCTTTGAGTAACTTAAGACATTTTTCAAAAAGTGATTAGTCAAATTCTCACAAATATCAGGAACCTACAGAATATAAATGCAATTCTGCATGCTTCTTAAACACTTCTTTGTCTTCTGCCTATGCCAAATTGAAATTATCACATGGAGAGTTAAGTCACAGGAAAGTCTTAAAAGTATTTTTGTTCATTGTTGGTACTTATCATGGTAGGTAAGCCAGATAAATCACACACAGAGCAGTTAGCTCAAAGAATGGGCACAGGGAGATGCCATCTGCCTACAGCCAGACTAAACCCACAGTTTGGCACCAAATTAATATAGAGAATATGTCTGAATTTACAGTTGAAAAGAGTTGGAGGAAATAAGGATATGCCTTGGAGTAGAGCATGATGGGACAAACCAAGCAGATTTTGTTAGGCATTATTTTTTCTTTCCACTGTGGAAGTTAGAAATTCATTCCACTAGGAGTGGCTTAAATGGTCCCCATGATTTCTAGATGGTCTCACCCCACCAGACATCATATCCAGTTTCCAGGCAGGAATACAAATTGGCAAGCCATCAAGGAAAATGTTTGTACTAGGAGATCATAAACTTTCCCCAACAGCTTCAACTGACATGTCACTGGTCATAGATGCAGGGAAGACTTCAGGGTGTTGGCTCATGACTAAACCCCACTAGGTTCTGTTGTAAGGATGAAGGGGAGCAGACACAGCAGGGCCTGACTCACTCATCCATTAGGTTTTCCTGCAGAACTCATATGTGAATGTTTCATGAAAACAAGCAAATAAGAAGAAAAGAAATACCTTAAGGTCTTCCTATGTAAAAGGGCTTCTTCATACATCTCACCCAGGCTTCTGTTTTTGCTGCTTTTGCAGCTCTTTGGCACTCATGGACATAGCTTAAGGGACACACACATTAAAATTACTGGACAACTTAACTTTGAATGATCCAGGGTCTATAGAACAAAGAACTGTGATGGAGAGATGGCTCAGAGGTTAAGGTGTTTGCCTGCAAAGACTAACAGCCTGGGTTCGATTCC
Organism: Zapus hudsonius; assembly: GCA_004024765.1. Taxonomy (NCBI): domain Eukaryota; kingdom Metazoa; phylum Chordata; class Mammalia; order Rodentia; family Dipodidae; genus Zapus; species Zapus hudsonius. Next base: position 37,553 of record PVHP010014198.1, on the reverse strand, counting down.
CAGTACCCACATAAAGCCAAAAGTACACAGTGGCACATGAATTTATTTGCAGTGCCTGGAGGCTCTCTCTCCTCTCTCTCTCTCTCTCTCTCTCTCTCTCTCTCTCTCTCTCTCTCTCTCTCTCTCTCTCTCTCATCTCTCTGTTTGCAAACAAACAAATAAATAAATAAATGTTAAAGAAAACAACTGAAACAGAATTATACTTCTCAGAGAACCATTCTCAAACCCTTTAAGCTTTTGTCAGACTCTGCTGTCCTCTTTTTGAACAAGGCGAGACTCTGCAGTCAACTGAGAACAGCAGCAGAAGTGTGCTCACGCTGATGGGAGGTTGACACCTTTATACAAAAGCCTTTTCTCTTTTTCAGCTTGCTGACAAATGATTCCAGGGCAATTAATAAATAACATAATCTTAGAAGTGTATAACACATTTTATTCTAGATATTTATTTATTTGTATTAGTACTTTGTATCTCTTGAACTTTGAGGAAGCTAAGTTTTATTCATCTCATGTACTTCTATGACCTGCTAATCTTTTGTCTGTTTTTCTTCACACATCAGCCTTAGATTGTGCTTTGGACCAAAGTCCTTAGGCACAAAGCATACTGTTTTCTTTTATTTCTACTCTCCATGGACACATGCAAATAGTAAACAGAAGTTGACAGGTGTTTTTATGATTGGTATAAATAATGTTTACATGAGTTTCCTCATTACTAGATCTGGCAAAGTTGTGGAGATTGATAGTTATTCAACAATATTGATAGACCTATGTATACATGTATTTGTTTTATTACCAATATAGCCCTTCTGTGTATCATTATGATGTTGCTATAGCAACATTGTTATCAAAATAAGATACATTTTTTCTACTTTGTCTGTTCAAAGGTATTCTTGTCTCACCTTTTTGTTTGTTTTTGCTCTTTTTGTTTTTGTTTTTGAGGCAGGGTCTCATTTTTGCCTAGGCTGTGCTGAAATTCACTATGTAGCTCAGGCTGGCCTTGAAATCATATCAACATTTCCACTTCAGCCTCCTGAATGCTGGGATTAAAGACTAATTGTGCCCTCCCCTCCCCCTCAAGCCTTTTAATCAGCAGTGTGGCATTTCAGGCCATCATTATTCCTTGTTTTCATCTTTCCACGATAGCTTTTCCTTACTTAACCTTAGTTGTCATTACAAGAAATAAAATAAATTTTTTATTAGGCTAAATCTTAAAATTTTTATTTTTCAGTAAAAAATAGCCTACATATTTTTTGTTGTTATTTTTTGAAATAAGGTCTCACTCTAGCCCAGGCTGACCTGAAATTCCCTATGTAGTCTTAGGGTGGCCCCAAACTCTCTTGATCCTTCTACCTCTGCCTCCCAAGTGCTGGGATTAAAGACATGCACCACCACACCTGGTACCATACACTTTTAATTGCTTAACAGAAGTATAGACAAGAAAAAAATGTAGAAAATAAGTATAGGCAACTGTCTTGCTTAAGGTGCAATATTTTGGTCCTTAAAGCAGAAGAATATTCACATATGACTACTTCATTTCTTTTGAAGTGATAATTGCATATTTATATTTTAAACTCATTTTTATATATGACAGTTTTCCTGAGTATTGTAAAAGATCTTTAAAATATGCAAAATTTAGTTGCTTATTTGTTAGATGTGTTACATGTGTATTTCCTGGCATGTTGTTGAATATTTAGTTTTTGGTAGGTTGTGCTTATGACCCATTTGTTTTAAATTTTATGTTTTTACCATACAGCCATCCTCTGTAATATTTTTATTATTTTGACAATTTCATGCACGCATGTGTATACTTAGATCACATTCACCCCCATTACACTTTTATCCTGCTTTCTCTCTCACTGAAACCCTTCTTCCCAACCAGTTTCTTGTTTACTTTCATACCTTATTTTTCTGTTTTTGTTTTTTCTTTGTTGTTGCTGTTATTGTGACCCACTGAGTTTAAATAGGATGTTTGCATGAACATTGGGTGTGGTGTTTTCAAAACTATTTACTTGCAAGGTGAGAAAGAGAGAATGGGCACATCAGGGCCTCCAGAAGAATGTGCCACTTTGTGCATCTGGCTTTATGTGGACTGGGGAATCAAACCCAGGCGGTTAGGCTTTGCAAGCAAGTGCCTTTATCTGCTAATCCATCTCTCCAACCCTTTGGTTTGGTTCTTAATGGAGTGTGGTCAACTTCCCAGTGGCTACACCACTGGAGAAAATGACTCTTCTCCTCTAGCAACTTAACTGCCAATAGCTTTTCAGGAAAGGGTGGAGGCCTTAAGAACCCCTCCCCCACTCATGACGTAATACTGATGGGCCCAGTCTTGTGAAGGTAACACAGCTGCCATGAGTTCATGAGTGCAATGGCAATGTCATGTCCAGAAGACAGCATGTCACAGCATTCCTCCCCATTCATCATTCTTTTTCTTTCTTTTTTTTTTTTTTTTTTTTTTTGGTTTTTCGAGGTAGGGTCTCGCTCTAGTCCAGGCTGACCTGGAATTCACTATGTAGTCTCAGGCTGGCCTTGAACTCACGGCGATCCTCCTACTTCTGCCTCCCAAGCACTGGGATTAAAGGCGTGCGCCACCACGCCCAGCTCACCATTCTTTCTGTCTTTTCTGCAATGATCCTTGAGCCTTGGAAGAGGTAAAATAAGTCCTGTGTAGGGCTGAGCCCTCGACAGTTATGTGTTTTTAGCACATTGACCAGTTATGAGTCTCTGCCTTAACTGCTGCCCACTGGACAAGCTTATCTGAGCAAGTTGAAGCAGCACTAAGCTATGTGTATCACATTCTAACCAGATAAGCTAACGAGCCAGTTATGGATAAACATTCCAAACATAAATATTTAGAAGGCAGTTTGACAACACATCCATTTAGTAAAACAGCAGTAGTAGGTTTCCCACACCAAAGACTTATGACTCCCCCAGTCATGGGTATCTGACAGATTTACAGTAACAGGTATGAATTCCTCCCATGCAGTGGGACTCAGATCCAATCAGGAAGCAGTTAGGAACCCCAGAACAATTATACATTACACCAGTAGGCACAGCTTGTCTGTCTGGTCATTATTGTAGCACACAGTGTCCACAGCTGGGGGTGAACATTGCTGACAGTTTTCCCCAGCAGCCAACCTTGCACATTTTGGCACCATGAAAGCTAGCCAACGGAGAGGAAGCTTCTAATTCAGTTCCAGTTTAATTTTTTGATGTCCTGTACCTGAAGTATGGTGTGTTTAGCAATTGGGTCTCACCATCTAGTTCTGGTGGATAGCCAAGTGCCTCTGTGACTTAAAGGGAGGTATTCCACACCTGGCCAAGGGTAAACCATACAGTTTTTTAAAAATATTTTTTATTTATATGCAAGTAGAGAGAGAAGGAGACCAAATGGGAGAATGAGAGAGAAAGGAAATGGGCACACCAGGCCTCTTGCCCCTGCAAATGATCTCCACGTGCATGCATCACTTTATGTGTCCGGCTTTATGTGGGTACTGGGGATTTGAACCTGGGCCAGCAGGCTTTGCAAGAAAGGTCCTTTAACTGCTGAGCCATCTCTGCAGGCAAAATCCTACAATTTTTATTAGGCTAAATCTAACTCATTATAGGAGTGAATTAGAAGGGAAGCATTATGTGGTTTGAGGCAAATAATACACTCTCTCCCATTACCTAGTCTTGTGACCTAGCTTCTGTGCATTGAATTCTTCATCTGTAAAATGGTCAGAAAAAAAAATCAATTTTGTATAGCAGGAACACAGATTACTTAGTACATAGGAGAACTGTCCCTCAACTTTTAAATTTTTCCCATGTTTTTGAACTAAGATTAAAAACATAATGTCTTCCCATCTCATTGATATATTCATATTCAATGTGGTGGTTTGAATGTGGATGTCCCCAGAACCTCATATATTTGTGATTAAGCTTCAAACTCAATCCACAGCTGGTGAAGCTTTTGAGAAATGGTGCCTTGCAGGAGGTTTGTTACTGGAATGACCTTGGGGTTTATCAGTCCAGTCCTACTGGGTGTTAACTAGTTCACTCACTCTTGGAGCTCCCCTCCAGGCTGATGGAGCAGGATGTGATGCCCAACCTCTGCTCTGCTTCTTGATACTATAAACGAAATAAATCCTTTTGTTCCATATGTTGCTGTTAGTTGGATGTTTTGTCTCAGTAAAGAGAAGGTTGCTACATATTCCCACCTACCTTCAACATCTAAAATTGACTGATATCACAAGGGAAGTCAAGTCTAGGAATTACCCTGCACCCAATTCTGTCAAAGTTAATTCTAGTTTAATTGGTATTTAAATGTCTAATTTCACTTTGATTAAGCAGATAGCCTGTGTTTCTGCTAAAAGGACAAGAGATTTTGTCAAGATCACAACTTTAGAATGTAATTATTACATAAACTTATTAGAGTCTCCCTTTCTTTCTTAAAAAGAATATGAGATGGTTTAAAAAAAAACCAAAATACCCACCACAACTCAGGGAATGAGCGGAAGGGGGGATGGAAAGATTGTGAGAGCCGTGGTGGGGGAAACGATCTAGAGTCATGGCACCCCTCAGTAACAACACACTTGGGCCAGGAGAACCAGGCTGAGTACTAGGCTATCCATGGTCCCCTGCCACAAGGACTGATCCAGACGACCCACAGGGGAGGATATCCAGCTGACTGGGGATGGGGAGGGGGAGCATTGGGGAATTGGGGATAACAACTCATTGTTTGCCCACTAAATAATGTAACTCATTATGGACAATAAATATATATTTAAAAAAACAAAAAAAAGTAAATTTAACAACATGTCATAGGAAAGGGAGGTAGGTGGTGGAAAATGTCCAAGTTCAGCTTTCCTGCAAATCCTTTTTGCCTGAGCTGCAGGGATTCCTATATTCAGTTTGTTAGGAGCAGGAGGCAAGCTTCAGTCTTGTTTTGTCCAAGCAGGCTGCCTGGGCACTGGAGGAAATCAATGAGAAGTCCAAGGGAGATGATTCAGGGGTACAGCTAGGCTGTAGTGAGAATCTCCCCTTTCAAGCCAGTCCCAATAGTCTAGTAGACAAACACCAGGCCTCCACATGCCTTTAATCCCAGCACTCAGGAGGCAGAGGTGGGAGGATGGTCATGAGTTCTAGGCCAGCCTGAGACTACAGAGTGAATTCCAGGTCAGCATGCGGCTAGAGCGAGACCCTACCTCGAAAAACAAGTAACAAAAAAAAAAACAACAAAAAAAAACTCACCAGGCCTAAACAAACCAGTTATATCCTTTTACTTTAGCTGACAACTAGGATGATTTCTAAGTGTTGCAGATTTGAATTAATGTATCTTCAAAAAAGTGTACTATTTGAACTGGAGAGATGGCTCAGCGGTTAAGGCACTTGCCTGCAAAGCCCAAGGACCTGGGATCAATTCCCCAGTGCCCATGTAAAGCCAGATGCACAAAGTGGTGCATGCATCTGGAGTCCATTTGCAGCAGCTGGAGGCCCTGGCACAGCCGTTCTGCCTGTCTCTCTTCTCTTTACCTCTCTCTGCTTGCAAATATATAAATAAATTGATATAATTTGGTTTATTCTGAGAGTCCCTTTAAATAATTTTCTTTTTAAAAAAGTACTTTATTTATTTGCAAGCTGAGAAAGAGGAGAGAGAATGGGGTTGCAAGCAAGTGCTTTCAACTGCTGAGCCATCTTCCCAGCCATGTTCTCATATTCTTTTTGTTTTATTTGCATACTCATGAAAGAGAACACTTTTCAAATTTGAGAAAATTTAAGTCATTGACTAAGGTATGCTCAGTCTCCAGTGGCTAAGCCCACAGGGAGATTCAGTAATAGTGCTAACACAGCTAGTTAGGTTTGTTCTTGTCTATAATCTTACCCTTTGGGTTGTTTGAAGAAACTGAACAAATATAGCTATAGCAAACAATGGCACAGTGAGTAGGCTGTCATCGGAGGCCTGCTCTGAAGGGACGTGGCTTGTTGTTTTAGACAGAAACAACACAGTTGCATGAAAGCTATCCAGTGTTCCCAAGAGAAAAGGTTCATCAGTGGGTAGACCTGTTAGGGAAGCTGTCCCTGGAAAAGTGAGGAACTCAACAAGAAATCTTCATGTATTATTGGCTTTATCTCAAAGTAAACAGAAAACATGGTATGAATGTAAAGTTCTTTTTTTTAACTCATTGAAAGTTTTTTTAATATTTTAATGTATTTATTGGTGTGTGTGTGTGTGTGTGTGTGTGTGTGTGTGTGTGTGTGTGTGTATACCAGGTTTTCTTGCTGCTGCAAATGAATGCCTGTCCAACTTTATGTAGGTGGCTGGGGAATTGAACCGGCACCAACAGGCTTTGCAACCAAGTGCCTTTAGTCACTGAGCCATCTTCTCAGTCCTGTAAAATCTTTCTCATCAGTCAAAATTGCTTTTCAGAATCTTGAAGAATGGAAACCATGTCTTTATCTCCCCTTGTATTATCTACAGGACACAGTGGTTGGTGTTTACCAATTTGTTCAATGATTAAAACATATAAAACGAGTCATGAAGCCAAGATTTCCATACAACATTTCATTTTGATTTTACCACTGCACATAACTTAGGGAAATTTATACACCTCCCAGAAAGTACTCAAGCTTATGCATTATTCTGTATTTTACATTATTTCCTCGCCAAGAAAGGAGAAATGGAAGCTGTATGTCTCTTGCTGCCACCTCTGTTTTCCATTAACACTAAATGCATGCGTGTTTATAGATGGCTGTCTGCCATGAAGCGCATCGTTTACATGGGCTTTGATATGCCTGCAGGCTGATTTCAGTTTCTGTTCGCAGCACGCAGCCCTCTTCCTGCTGAATCCTCTGATACGTGTTCTCAGATAAATGCATAGGGAGCGGTTTGTGAAGTCTTTTTCTGCTTTGCTTCTCCGTGGTTCCAGGTGAATGTCAGTGACATTGGAAAGTATATCACTAGAATCTAATTTAAAAGATCGAATCATAATGCTTTCCTGGAGTTTATATTCCCTTTTCTATTACTGGACACGAGCTTTGTCCTGGGTTTTGTCTTTGTCTGTCCTCAGAAGACACATGCGCTTTACCTGCTGCCAGCCAGCAAGCACCCATGGAATGACTGTCCTCTGCTTGGAAAGGATTGAAGAATCCCGGAGAGGAGAAATGTAGTTTCCTGCAGAAACTGTGGGTAGGATGTGACAATGAGACAGGAAGAGAGGAAATGCACATTTAAAAGCTTTTAGTTAATCAAACACAAAGAAGGAAACCAAATTTCATCATGTAATGATTATATGTCTTTGTTTTATGTATAATTATGTAGGTAAACTTAAAGTATTTTTTCAAAACATTTATTTTCTTAAGGACTTTTTGTGTTCAAAAAGATGTGTACCTGACATAAGGCTGAATATAAATCACATTTGTTTTCTTTCATAGGAATGTTCTAAATAAATATTATAATTAGTAAAAGATTGATTTTCTTTCTAGGGAACATGGCTTCATATTTAGAAACATGGTTTTGTAAATACTACCAGCCAGTTTTAGATGTTTTGTGTGACTCTCAGAATGGAATTTTGAATTCTGAGTTCTACATGAAAAATAATTGGTTAGTTAACTTACATATCTGATGTACATATTGATGAAGTCCCCTGGTAATTAGGAGACAGCATAAGTTTTAATTCTCTGGTTGATCTAATTTAGGATCATTTTTACCTGTTAGAAATTTAAACCATTTAAAATGAGACATAATTATTGTGTTATGAAAGGTGCTGGGGGCAGGGGATCTTTCTGTACCTCCCCTGCCATTTGAAAAACTCATAGAAATTTAGATTAATTTATTAATTCATTTATTTATGAATGATTGGTTATTTTCTAGTTTTTTCAAGATGGAATATAGATCTTGGAATATTCATCAATGTATTTGAACATCCACATGTGTGTGCATATATATATGTATGTATGTATGTATATGTAGGTAGGTTCTTGCTCTAGTCCAGGCTGACCTGGAATTCACTATGTAGTCTCAGGATAGCCTCAAACTCATAGTGATCCTCATACCTTGGCCTCCCACGTGCTGAGATTAAAGGCATGCATCACCACACCCACCCACATGTATATTTTATATATTATTACATTGATAAACTCAGGAGAGTTGTTCTGTGCATATTATATCATTAGTATGTGGAAAAAATTATGACACAGAAACAAGCAATATGATATATCAGGGAATAGAAAGAATGCCTCCTTTCCTAATCTGTTGAACATGTAGGCTCAGTTATTGAAGCTATCCAATTGTGTGTGATCAGGTAGGAGGTGCTCCAAGAAGAGAGGAGAGCAGGAATGGGGAAAATTGCCTTATAGGAGCCATAAAAAGCAGAATGGGGCAGTTGTTCAACATTTCTTTTTTTTAAAAAAAAGTACAGTTGGGAGACATGGAAGTAGGTCTGGCCAATGTTAACAACAGAATTTCAGACTCAAGATTAGCCTGGACTGGAACACTATTCACTAAGACTAATACTAAATTCAGAATGTTCTCACAGAACCATAAATATGTCTGGGATTGCAATTTGCCATAACCTTTGTTTCTGGGTGCGTGTGTGTGTGTGTGTGTGTGTGTGTGTGTGTGTGTGTGTGTTCACGTGTTGTGAGCAAAGGCACATGCATGCCATGGCACAGTGGAGGCCAGAGGGTGACTTTGGGATGTTGGTTTTTGCCTTCCACCTTTTTTGAGGCAGGGTCTCGAGTTCTTGCTCAACACTGCATTCACCAGGCTAGCTGGTCTGTGAACTGCCAGAAATTTTCTTGTCTGCCTCCCTGTCCATATAATTCTATATGATAATCCTATGATCCCATCTCACTGTCCGTGTGCTGGCATCATAGAAGCCTGCAGCAGCACACATGGAGTCTGCAGATCTGGATGCACCACAGATGCTTGAAGCACCGAGCCATCTCCCAAAGGCTTTGACGGCTTTCGTTTGATATTAATCTGGAAGATGTTGAAGACACACAGAGGGAGAAACAGAAATTGGAAGCCTGAAGGGGCTGGTTAGCACTGGCCAGCAGATGTGGAAGCTACTCGTCCGTAGATAGCTCTCGAGTTGTCCTGAGCTCTGCTGCTGCTGCTTTTCTTTTGCTTGGGCTTGTTTTCTCTTTTCCTGGTGTCTGGCTTTCAGCCTATCTTCATTTTTTTTTAGTCAGCTATTTAAAGCACCATTTTGGGGGGGAATATTTATCATCATCAATTTTCTCAGCCAGACTTTGACCAGTGTTCTTAGGTCTTTCTCGGCAGCATCCTTTCTAAACACCAGCCTTTGTTAGAACAGAGAAATAAAGAACTGACTGTTTGTGCCTTTGAAAAACTAACTTCAGATAACCTGAACTGTAGACATATTTTCCAGAAACAAAGTTTATTTACTTGCAAACGTGGAATGACAGACTTCTTTGTTAGTAATGTTCTCCTTTGCTTACTTCTTTGCTTATAGCTAGAATAGATTACAGTCGTCTCTATTTCCTATCCTCTTTAAAGGAAAAATGTCGGCTTTCAAATCAAAACTTGGAATTTTCACTAAATTAGGAGGCAGTAGTTTAGTGTCTCACTTAAATTATAACATTGGCCTGGTGTTTTATGCTATTATAGTGGTGAAGACTACAACTAGAGCTTTTCTAGAGTTGATAGCAAGAATTCAACTTTAAAAAAGATTTTGTCTCCCGTAAGTATAAAAGTATGTTTGGTTTGTTGTAGTGAAAAAACCAAACAACTAGCATCAGCCACCTGTGCTCGGTTTCCTCCTTCACTTAACACTGCTCTCTTGCTTGAATCTGAAATCCACTGGGCTTTCTATTTTCTATGGAAACTATAAGTGATCTGTCAAGCATTTGGGTTTCTCTTTTAGGAAAAAAGGAGAATCGGGCCAAATCCTTACCATGCTGAACCAGACTCACTGGGGTTGATTCTGAAAACTTCTTATGCCCCTGAAAATAAATGTGCAATAGAATTATCCCAGAGCTCTTTCTCTCTGTGAACCTCTGGGTTTTGAAAGAGGAAATTTTAAAAACCATATTTTTAGAGATTTGTGTAAAGTTAATCTTCTGCTTTCCATTTTTTAACCTTTTTGTTTATTTGTTTACATATGTGTGGTAGATAAGGAATTGCCTAAGCCTCTTGCTATTACAAACAAACCCCAGATACTCTATTTTTTGTTTCCAGTTTATATGGGTGGCTTGCGAAGTGAACCCAGGCCAGCGCCTGTAACTTCTGAGTCACCTTCCTAGCCCTTCACTTTCTTGATGCCTGTTCCACTCGTTGCTTTAGCTGCTGCTCACTTCCTTTTCTCTATTTTAATTTCTGTTCATCCTCATTAGCAGAAACTTAATCAAGTCAGAAGCCAAAGTCCAGTGTGTAAATAAAATTTTACCGTTAAAATGCTATGCAGAGAAATAATCCAAGTACAAAATCTGAACAAAGTATGGTCCAACCACACATCAGAAGGACAAACATCAGACTGCTTGGGGTCAAATCCCAGGTTGGTCATTTGCTTGTTCTGTAGCCTTATTCTTTCACTCTGTTAACTTATTTTTCTGTCTCTTCAGTCTCTCATCTGTCAAATGGGGCTGATAATGGCTATACATAGTAGAAATATTATGATATTCAAACAGTTCACATAATTGATTGAGCATTGTGCCTGGCACTTGGTAAATACACAATAATTTTTATTGCTGTTATTATAAATGTCATCTTATTTTTGTTGGGATGAAATACCTGACCAAAATTTAAAGGAGGAAGAGTTTATTTCAGTTTATAGTTCCCAAGTATAGAGTCCACCATGGAGGGAGAAGCATGGCAGGAGTAGGAAACTAGCTCACATTATCACATCAACAGGGAGGAAGTAGAGACAGATGAATGGTTCAGCCTAGCCCTCTCTCTCCTTTTTATACAGGCCAGGACCCTGCCCTTGGAGTGGTGCTGTCCACAGTTAAGATGGGTCTTCCCACATTGATTAATTTAATCAAGATAATTCCTCACATTCAATGTATAGAGGCTATCCTAATCTACAGAATATTTCAAGTTGACAATAAATATATATCATCATACCTTCCAACCTATAGAAAATATGATTTTGAAAAGTGGTTAATTTTATATCAATAAAGTGAGTGTCAGCTGGGGGAATGGCTCTACAGTTAAAGGTTCTTGCTCACAAAGTCTGCAGCCAAAGTTTGATTCCCCAGTACCCACATAAAGCTAGACACAGTGGTACATGTATCTGAAGTTCATGTGCAACAGCAAGAGACCCTGCCTGGTCCACCCATAGACATACACACATTCATGCATACAAATAAATAAATAATAAAGTGTCAATATGTAAAGTGGTATGCTAAACTCACTCATTTATTTAAATGCCAAAATGAAGCAAAATGAATTTGGGAAGTTGTACTATAATTGACTCCTTAAATATTGTATAATCTTATAACTCAGCTGTCTGTCAAGAACAGTCTAGATATAAATAAAATTTATAAATTTATATTTATAAATATAAATATAAATATAAATTAAATTTATCTAAGCAATAAGATACTTTATAAATCTTAATTTCAAAGTAAGTACATATAATTCATAAATTCAGGACAACAAAGTATTGTGTGAATTAATTTTTTGTGGATTTGCTTTAATAAGCCCCTAAATCTAACACCATGTTTTTTAATTATTTCTAAACATAGTTTATATTATTTTCTGAAGTTAGTAAGAAGTTGTATTAGTATTTCCTTCACAAATTATATACACAAACTTTAATCTCATTTTTGTTACAGCTATCAGAAATTCCAGGTTGGTGTATTTTACAATCAATAAATTGTATTGTATTATTTACCATACAAATCTAAAGTCTCTGTGTGCTGTTGTTGGTTGAGATAAGTGTGAGAAACCTGCCTTCCTTTTAAAGAGGGTACATGGGAAAGAGGCAGCCACCTGGTGACAGGTAGGTCACTAAAACCATGCTTCTTTAAAGTTTTTAAATTTTATTTCTGTGTGTGCACATGTACGTGAATGCCAGTGATTCTTGCTGCTCCAAACAAATGCCCATTTGGATAGGAGGGAATTGAACCTGGGCCAGCAGGCTTTACAAGCAAACATGTTTAACTCCTAAGCCATCTACCAGGCCCATCATACTTTGATTAACAAATCAGACTAAAAGATTTGTGGAAACTAGATGAGTGTTTTTGTGATTTTGCATATATCATTATATCAGTAGAAATTTAATTTTGGAATACAAAACCCAAGATTACTTAATGTAAAAAAGTTATGTGAAACAAATAAAAATAATTTTAAAAGGGGAGAGGGGCTAGAAAGATTGCTCAGTGGTTAAGGCACTTGCCTACAAAGCATGATCACCCAAGTTTAACTCACCAGTACCCACATAAAGCCAGATGCACAAAGGCTCCATACATCTGGAGTCTGTTTGCAGCAGCTAGAGGCCCTGACATGCCCATTCTCTCTGTCTGTGTCTTTTCTATCTCTCTCTGCTTTCAAATAAATTAATAAAAATATTTTTAAAATAAGAAAGAAAAAAGTATGTATATTTGTCTTTTGGCATGAATATGATTACATATTCAATAAGTTAATACTGCAGGACAGGCCTAGTGCTATCTCTTTTCCAAGAATGGAAAAATTGAAGGATATATTAATCTTTTTAATCCGGATAAGAGAAGAAAAGACTTAATGGGTAAGTAAGGAGAATTATCAGTAATTGCTTAGGTATCAGTGAGGATAGATTCGTGGAGCCGAGTCACCATCCTAGAGAACAGTAAAATCAGTTATGAATTCTTGGCATCTCCTAAGACTTACCTGGAATTATAGCTCAGTTTTTTAAAATACAAAATACATAGCTTAATTTAAGCAGCTGGAATTAGACCTATTTTTTTGGATGACAAGCAAAGCAAGCCTTTCACACAAACTGCTTCTAGTCCATTCTGAACAAAGTTCTCTTCTCCTGATAAATAAAGCCCACACAGTCCAGAGTTCTTTCTGCATTTAGATCTTTCAATTCTGACCAGAATGGTCTATCAAACTCTGCTTACAGCACTGTAATACATTTCTTTGGCCAGGACTTCCAATCCTACCATATTCCTTCCACAAATCAGTTCCAAAGGGCCAAAAGCCACACAGGTTTTTAGCATCAGTAACCCAAGTCCGCTGGTATCAATTTTCTGTTGTAGATACCTTCTCGTTGCTGAGATAAAGCACCCAACCAAAAGCAGCTGATGAGAAGAAAGATTTTATTTTGGCTTACAGTCTCAAGGGGCAACTTGATGATAGCAGGGGAAAGCATGACATGAGCAAAGGCTGGACATTACCTCTGACAAGTGGAGCTGGTTATAGCACTCCTAAGCCTGCTCCCAATAACACACCTCCTCCAGCAAGTCTCCACCTCCCAAAATTGCCATCAGCTGGGGACCAAGCATTCAGAGCACATGAGTTTATGGGGGACATGTGATTCAAACCACCACAACTGTTGATGACTTTTCTCTCCCAACAGGCTACATAGCTCTTTACAGCATCATGACAGCTCGTCAACAGGGTGGAGGCTTTAAGCTCAGTTCCAACTTGATTTCTCAGTGTCCTGTGGACAAAGTATGTGGTGTTTTCAGCAATGGAATCTTACTATTTAGTTCTGGTGGCAACCAAGAGCCTTAGAAATAGCCTATAATATTTTGGGGTAATCAGGGGTCACCCTGTAAGCCTACTTATTAAAGGAGGACAAAAAAGAAAATGAGCATCTAGAGACTTGGATAAGGGTTATTGAAATCAGGATTGGTATTAGTAGACAGAGGAGAGAAGAATGGAAGGAGGAGGGCTTTTAGTGGGGAAGTCATCTGGGCAGCATTGTGAGGTCTAATAAGCTGTCCTGTATGGAGGGTGGAACATGGATGTCATCAGTGGGTCTGTCTGTGAGCTGTGCTTTATAGAGAAAACAAGACTTTTGTTGTTCCATTCTGGGGCAAGCAATCTCCCATTGAGCTATGCTGCCATGCTGTATTAGTCAGGGTTCTCTGGAGAAACAGAATGAATTCTAGTAAACAAAAAGGGGATTTATTGGATTAGCTCATGGCAGTCCCACAATAGCAGTCTGCAAGCCTGAGAGTCAAGAAACTGTTTGCCACTCAGTCCATATGGCTGGATACTTCAGCAGTCCCAATCCAGCACTGAAGGCCTAAAAGCTTCCTGGGGAGCTGCTGGTCTCCAGTCCAGGCTGAAAAACTGAGGAAACTTTGTTCTAGTGCAGACAAAAAGTTGCACAACAAGCACCAATAGCCAGGCAGGCAGGGAGGCAGGAAGAGGCAGAAGTTTCTTTCCACTTTTTGGCTTCCCAAATCTCTAGAATTTCCTTCCTACGCTGCCCTCCTATGAAGAGGTGTTCATTTCTAGCTCCCCCGAGCTTCCCACTACTGTGAGGCTGCTTTCCTGTGAACATCCTCAGAGACCCATTTAAGTTAATAAAAGGGTCAAGTTGAAGACAAAACTTAATTATCACATGTGCCAAAAAGATAGTATTTTTGAAGGAGAAGATTCAGTGGAGAAATAGAGTGATGGGTGGGTGATATTACATATGACACAAATATTCTTTTTGTTGACAATCTCCATCCATGTAGACAATATACCATGATCATAATTTATTCCCACCAACCTTCCTTTCCCCCTTCCCCTACCTCCACTCTACTGAATCCCTTCTTTCCAACTAGTCCCTCTTTTGTTTTCATGACATTATTTTTCTCTCCTTTTATTCAGGTCTTGTGTAGGTAGCATCAGCCCCTATGAAGTCAGGGAGACAGTACTCCTCCCTTTGGTTCTTACATTCTTTCTGCCATCTCTTCTACAATGGTCCCTGAGCCTTGGTGTGTATGATAGAGATGTCTCACTCAGTGCTGAACACTGCACTGTCACTCTCAGCAATTTGATGAATATTGTGTCTCTCCAGTGAAGAGAGAAGCTTCTCTAACCAAAAGTGATAGTAGCATTAACATATTTTACCCAGGATTTTTGTCACTCCATACAAACCACTAAAAGTTCTGTGCTTTGGCAAATAGCCTTTGGAATTCCTTGCCTCGTTTGTCCCTTTCTGCCTTTACAGTGACCCTTAATTCACACACAAAATGAGAGAGAGAGAGAGAGAGAGAGAGAGAGAGAGAGAGAGAAACAGAAGCAGGAGGAGGAAGAGTAAAGAAGGGGATAGGAGAGGGAGGGGAGGAGAGAAGAGAAAAGGAATGACATCCTAGGTACATTTTTTTGTTCCACAAGTCACACAGGTTAATGCCTCAGCCTCCTGTCTGCCGTGCTTTCACGGCCACGATGAAGCCTCCCTCATCATTGTGAGCTGGAAAAAAAGCCTTTTTTTTCCCAAAAGCTGGTTCTGGTCAGGTGTTTTTTGTCCAAGCATGAGAAAGTAACTTTAAATCTTGTAAAACTATAGTAAATCTTGATTTTCCCCCTCTACTGGGATAAAGAAGGAAAAAGGAAAGAGTGAAGATATGCCTGGTAAAGCTCTATTATTAACTTATATTAAATAATTCTAGAATTGACTTTTAAAAAAAACAACAAAAACTAAAAAGAAGTCTTTGAGAACGTATTCTCTAGTTAAATGTGTGTATGTGTGTATGATGTATATACGTAAGTGTGTAGATGCACGCACCCTGTGCACACACGTGCAGAGACCAAAGCAGACCACTGGGTGTCCTCTGTTATTCTTCCACCTTATTTCTCTGAGACAAAGTCTCTTGGTGAACTTGGAGATGCTACTTTTTCAGATGGATTGTCTAACCAGTGATTTTCCTGTCCTTACCCTTCTTGGCAATGGGGTTATCAACTGTGAGTGGCCTTACCTGGCTTTCTACATGGTTGCTGGGGATCAAACTCAGGTTCCTCTGCTGGCACAGTAATCACTCTTCCCACTGAGATATCACTGCACCCCCTCCCTCTGGTTAATTACCTTTGGAAAATACCCAACCTCTACGTTTTCTCGTTGAGTCACTACATATCAGCACAGTGCTTTGGTCTGAATTTGGTCATTACGCCCAAATTCATGTGTTGAAAACCTAACCCCATGGTGATAGTAATTAGAAGGTAAAGCCATCAGAAGGTGATAGGCAGATATCAAGGTTCTGTCCTTATGAATGGGGTTAGCACACTTAGAAACTCCAGAGACAACCCTTGCCTCTTCCTCCATGTGAGGTTATAGTGAAAAGATGGACAATTTTTAAACATTTTTATGGAGAACTTTAATATATGAACATATATTCCCACTGGGTTTGGTTCTCTGCTCCCTCTTCCCTCTTCCTCATTCCACTGAGGGCCCTCCTCAGTAGGGTTGTGGGTAATCACTGTGGGGATATGAATGCTTGAAGCAGAAAACAGGCCTGCACTAGACACTGAAAATCTGTCTGCATCTTGATCTTGAATTTCTCAGCCTCCAGACTTATAAGTTGTTCTGTTGCTTACAAGCCACAATAGTGGACAGATTGCACTACTTTTGTTACAGCGGCCCAAACAAACAAAGATGCATAATAAAAGTTTTAAGAAGTCATATACCAAGTAAACTATTATTGCCATTTTTACTTTATTATTTAACTACTTCTGGCATATATATAAAAACCAGATAATTCCCTTCATTGGGTTGGTGGGCAGGTGGGTGGAGAGAGAAAGCAAGCGAGCTGGGATTCCCCCATCTGTAAAGCTTGTTGCATAGTTGATTCTGAATCATTAGGTGCTGATGCTGCTATTGTTTATTTTCATTTAATGGGAAGGAGTTTGGCCTCATGTCTGCTGTGAGAGACAAGTTGCTGTCAGTGGGGTAGTTATCAGCTAATCTTTCAAATAAGGAATGACTGCAGTTTGGAGCAGTCATGGTTTCTCCTTGCATTCAAGGTTTTGAATCTTGGTAGCTTGGTGTAAATTGAAATTTTTTTTCACATAATTTTAACCATTGTCTGTCTCTGACTTTTTTCTATATATTTTAAATGTACAAGATAAAGTAGTATTTATTAATTTTAAATAATTCATTAATCAATGACAGAGAATCTTTTTAATTTCTATAGAATCACTTGAGACAGGCTTCAAGGGGATTATTAAAACATGTAAATCCATCCAGTGAATTTCAGAATTGGGTGAAGTGGCAAACTCAAATGCCTCTGGGGTACCTGAAGTAAGTGAGAGAAAAGGTAGGGTGGGAACTGTTAGACTGAAGAAATTGTGTTCATAGAATGATGGGATATGTCAATTCATTGCTTCTGAATTATCTTAAAATTTTTTTTTGTTTTTTTTTTGAGATAGGGTTTCACTCTAGCCCACATTAATAACCCATACTAATGGGTTTCTATGCAACATTTTTATGTGTGTATATGTTAGTGAATCTGGATATTTATGTAAAATACATTAAAGTTTAAATGCCGGTATTGTTTTTAAAAGTGTACTCTGCAATTTAAATAAGACATGTTCAAGGAGCACCTGTGATTGCATGTAGCAGAACCAGGTAAGTTTATAAACCAGCTCCTATCTGGGTTCTATTCATCACAGCTTTTTACACACACACACACACACACACACACACACAGAGACAGAGACAGAGACACACACAGAGAGACAGAGACAGAGAGACAGAGACAGAGACACACACAGAGAGACAGAGACAGAGAGACAGAGACAGAGAGACAGAGAAAGA
Organism: Zapus hudsonius; assembly: GCA_004024765.1. Taxonomy (NCBI): domain Eukaryota; kingdom Metazoa; phylum Chordata; class Mammalia; order Rodentia; family Dipodidae; genus Zapus; species Zapus hudsonius. The sequence goes on along the minus strand of PVHP010014198.1, from coordinate 19,878 downwards.
CAGAGACAGAGAGAGACAGAGAGATGTTGCTAGCCAACCACATCACTGAAGTGATTCTTATACACATTATAAGCACCCACTTGAGATCACAATGCTACTGCTTGATAATTTAAAAAGTACAAAGCCCAAACCCAAAATAACATCTCCTAATGGCATTGCCAGTAGGCACAAAACTTTGAGTGTAAGATTATAGGTTATATTCAAAAAATATTTAACAAAACACCAACAGCAGAAAAACTAGCCAAACGTAAAATAAGGTAGCAATTTACAAGAGTGTTTTGACTATTATTATATGATTTAATAATTTCGAGTTGAATATTATCTTCAGAGTATGGCAAGCAACAATTTGAATTTTGAATAAATACTACTACATTTCTGTTCCTTATTTTTTTAAAAATGAAAGAGACATTATTAGATTAAGAGAAGAAAAGAGGAGAGATTATGAGGAGCTCCTGCCTATTAGAAGGCAGGGGGCGTTAAAGCCCCCCTATCCTTTGTTTTTATTTCAGAAGTTGAAAAGAACATGTAATATCTTGTTGAATTATTCTCTGGGTATTTGGAAGGTTGTATCCCTGATGTCTTAACCAAACTATGAATCATCTTTGATTTGGAAGTAAATAGCATAACACATTTTTCATCATTAAATATTTTAAGAAGACAAGAGTTTTCACAGTACATTTTCTTTTCTTCCTGGTTACACTGAAGCAATAATCTCCCTCCTTTTCTTTCCATTTCCTTCCTTGACTGCTTTACTAACACTTCCAGTGCAAGCAGGGAATTCTCTAGTCAGAAAGTCTTTCATATTTTGCAGGACACGCAAAGGAGAGGTCACCTGCCCCTCTGGGTCTTCTTTATTACATTGTGATGTAACTTCCTCCTACACTCGATCATGATCCACTTGGGGACAGGTGCTCTTCTGCTGGTTTTGAATCTTTGTGTGTGTTGTTATTATCATGTACATAGTGGGCATGTAATACTTATTTTATTTATTTAGTTGTTTATTTGTAAGCAATGAGAGAGAAAGAGAGAAAGAGAGAGAGAGAGAGAGAGAGAGAGAGAGAGAGAGAACTAGGGAGAGAATGGGCTTGCCAGGGCCTCTTGCCACTGCAAATGAACTCCAGATACATGTGCTACTTTGTGCATCTGGCTTTATGTGGATACTGGGGAATCAAATCCAGGTTGTTAAGGCTTCTTGGCAGGCAAGCTCCCTAACTGCTGAGCCATCTCTCCTGCCCCCATATTATTTAAATTATTATTATTATTGCAAAAGACTTTATTTACTTCATTTGGCCCAGGACTTGGAGGGGCTCTGGGCAGTTACAAAGCTGCCTAGTGGCTGGAGAGCTGGGTCGAAGGAGGTGCTGAGGCTGGCTAAGCAGAGCCAAGAAGACCTTGGAAGGCTGTGCTGTACATAGTCATGCTTCAGGGTGAGCCAGTGAAGAGACACTAGCCCAGAGACTGAGGGTCGCCAGTCTGTGCAGATTGGTCAGATGGTCACCCTTCACCTCCTCCAAGAAGTAGCTCTTCAGGAAGTCACACTGATGGTGGTCTGTGTGGGTAGAACCCAGCACATGAAAATCCAAAAGGGCTTGGTTCAGGTTCTTCTCCAGGGCCATTTTCCCCCACTCATCTCCAGAAGGCTTCTGCACATCCTGGAAGAGCACCTAGACAACACCATCTTGAGTAGATACTGTGCCCTCGGCTTCTCCTGGGCCAACTCTTGAAGATGTGGTCCACATCCCCAGAGCAACATTATCCCAGTTGAAATAGTATCCCAGTGAGAGGGAAGCCTAGGAAGTCCTCAGGGGCAAGTAGACCAGGCAATGATTGATGGTAACCTCCACCTTTGGGGAATAATTCTGATGAATCTGGGAAGTTATAATGGGAGTTAGATGATTCTGGATGAGCCTGGACCACAGAGACAGTGAGGAGATGGTCCCTGAGTTTACTACTGGAGAGACTGGAAGGCAGACAGAAAGGAGGAAGTCCCTGGGTCTGTTACATCCAAGCACTGTTGAAGCAAGACATGAACATAAGGAGACCTCAGAGCCTGCTTCTAATATATGTTTTTGATTGAATGAATTTCACTTTTCTTTTTTCTTCCTAATATAAATACAGAAGGTAAAAATAGTGACTGGGTGCTGTTGCATATTCTTTTTTCCTTCCACTCAACCAGTTACTGTTTAAATTTTTTGAAAGGCAAGGAAAGGAAATCTCAAAATTTGATGATTTTTTGAACATCTTACCATTCATTATCTGCATATTTCCAGAAGTTCATATATCATTTTCTTGAGGTGAAAACAGATTTCCTAGGGCTTTCTGGACAGTCAGTCTCTCTGATATGGTACGCTCCAGGTTCATTAAGAGACCTTGTCTCAAAAAATAAGGTTAGAGATTTTGATGGTTAAATTTTGTTGTCAATGTGACCTGTTTAGTAATCTTAGGTGGGTCTCTGAGGTTGTTCACAGGAAGGCAGCCCTCTCATTAGGTGGCAGGATGTAAAGCTCAGGGGAGCTATAAACAAGCATCCTTTCCTGGGAGGGCAGTATAGGAAGGAAATTCCAAAGACTCAGGGAGTCAACAATTCTGGAGAAGGGTTACAAGACCCCACCCTAAGGCTATATAAAGGAGAAGGAACTCTCTCTCTTACCTTCACTGTTTGCTGTTGTGTATGTGTGGTACTGGTAATAGGTTTTTCTTTCTCTCTCCACCTGTTTGGACCTGTGAAAGGGTGCTAGCTTGTCTTGCCAGTATGTAACTTCTCCTGGATCTATAATTTCAATAAATACCTTCCTCTCATAACTGTGCCTGGAGCTTCATCCCAGTCGCTTGTTAGTACCAGGACATGGGATGATATTGCTGAGATGAATCTGTGGATTTTGGTTTTCTGGAACTTATGTACTAGAGGAATGGACATGGATTTGGTACTTGCAACTGAAGACACCTTCCAGATTGGTAAACTGAGTTTTGTTCTGGTAAGAATGTGAAAATTCTAAGTTCATTTGGAGGCTTGACTTAAGAACTTTCTATGTAGGTAAGGAGAGACTTCAGAGAACTTTATTGGAACTGTGTGACTGGAATAAGGGCTGGATGCATTCTACTGCCCATGCCCAGAGAGCTTGATCAAAGCTGAATTTCAGTAATGGACTGATGTGCTTGGCTAATGATATGAAACTGAGAATTTTAAGATTTAAGGTTGGAAAAAACTCAAAGCAAGTTTAACAGTTTAACTTACTGGCACAGGGACTGGCTTTAGGTTACTGACGCTGCTATTGTCAACACATTAGCAATCCTAAAGAAGATGGCCCAGCTGCTTTACATTAAAACAGTAGAAAGGATGCCTGAGGTGTTTCTTTCTTTTTTTTTTTATTGTCCATAATGAGTTACAGTATTTAATAGTCAAATAATGAGTTGCTATCCCCAGTTCCCCAATGACCCTTTTCCCCATCCCCAGTCAGCTGGATATCCTCCTCCGTGGGAAGTCTGGACCAGTCCTTGGGGGCCTGAGGTGTTTCTACCCAGGAAAGACTGTTCAGATTCTTGGAAAGACATAGCTGAAAGGAAGGAACTTGCTCTTCAAGGTCATGATTTATTTTGTCTCTGAATTAACAACATGGTTGTGTCCTGCATACCTTTTATTGATTTTGGAAGCATGAGCAATACGTGCATGAAGTGGGTCATGAAGTGCACATGGTTCCACGAGCCACTGCTGAGATTCAGTACATGGTACAGGGCATGAGGTCCCTGGTCAGGAAGTGAAGCCATTGGAAGATGGACCATGGTTTGCAATGGAGACCAGAAGATATTTTGGATATACCAGGACTGTGCAAGGGCTACTGTGGAGCACTGTTGGCTGGGGACGGAAGTTTTCCCCTGCTACTCAGCCAAGCTGGAGAGGCAGAATTGGAAAATTTGGAAACTGACAATCACTGGTTGTGATAATTGGACTTGAACTGCAGATGTTTGATGTTTGCCTAATGATTATTGCATTTGCATTGGTCCAGTCTCCTTGTTCTGCCTCATAAAAGTTGGAAATCTTTACTGTGTGCAATTATATGTTAAAAACATGTAACTTGTTTTGATTTTACAGAACTCACAGTTAAGGGACCTTGCCTTGTATTGGGGGAAATTATGTGTTTCTGGTTTTATGTGGGATAGTTATGTTAGGTGGAATTATGACCTTCTTACTGTATTAATTTGGAAATTAATCATGATGTAAGGAGATATGGTTTGATGTCAAATTGACAAGGAGTAGACTTGTGATGGTTAGGTTTTGTTGTCAACTTGACCTATTTAGTAATCTTGGGTGTATCTCTGAGGTTGTTTACAGGAAGGCAGCCTTCTCAGTAGGGGGCAGGATGGAAGGAGGTTACAGGGAGTTAGAAACAAACATCCATTCCTGGGAGGGCAATCCAGGAAGGAAATTCCAAAGACTTAGGGAGTTAACAAGTCTGGGGAAGGGTTGCATGGCCCTGCCCTAATGCTATATAAAGGGACTCTATCACTTTCCCCAGCTGTTTGCATGCTTGTATGTGAGTGGGGGAGTTGCTGGTGATGGGTATTTCTCTGTTTGGACCTGTGAAAGGTGGCCAGCCTCTTTCTCCATTATGGAACTTCCCGTGGATCTGTAACTTCAGTAAATCCCTTCCTCCCATAACAGTGTCTGGTTGGGAGGTTCATCCCAGTGGCATGTGGCTATGACACAGATCAACTGAGAAAGACACACATTAAGCTCTGGACTCTACACAATTGTATAAATGTTTATGTATAACCACACACATGCGCTCACACACATACACACAAATAAAAAAATTAAAAATACATTTAGTCTATTGATATTTTGGGTTCATCAGAAAATGTTTTTTTCATTGTTGTAGTTACCATCTTGTTGCTGGGATAAAGTGCTCCACCAAAAGCAAGTAATAGGAGGAAAAGGTTTACTTTGGTTTACAGTCTCAGGGGAGTTTTATGATGGCAGAGAAAAGCATGGTATGAACAGAACTTGGCATCACCTGTGCCACAGCAGGTGGAAAATATCAGCAGAAGAGTAAGCTGGCTCTCGAAAGAGGGAGATGGCTGTAACACCCCTAGGCCTGTCCCCAACAACACACCTCCTCCAGCAAGGCTCTACCTCTCAAATTGCCATCAGCTGGGGACCAAGCACTTAAAACGCATGAGTTTATGGGGGACATCTGACTTAAACTACCACATTCATATTGCATTTTGTGTTGTGCTTAGAAGGTTCCCACCAACATTCTCATCATGACGCATTAGCAGGTGGAATCTTTTGTGTGTGTGTGTGTGTGTGTGTGTGTGTGTGTGTGTGTGTGTGTGTGTGTATTTGTTTCTTGATCTTTATTGCCCAAAATTAGATACATTGACTGGGTAAATATTGTGCTTATATTCCCATTTTCCTCCCCTTAATCCCCAGTCCACTGGGTATCCTCCTTGGTGGGCACACTGGAACAATCCATGTGGCAAGGGGTTATGGATAGCACAGGGGGCAACAAGGTTTCCCCCCTCCTTTATGAATTGTAGCTGAGGGGGGTAATGTCTCTGGGCGATCTCTCCCAAGTAGGTGGAATCTTTAAGAAGTCATTAGAGCTTGGCTCTTATGAAGAGATTAGTCCACTAATGGATCACTGGGTTATTTTGGAAAGTGTCTGTTATAAAATCAAGTTTGGTTCTGTCTCTTTGTTTAGAAAATTTGACAACCTTCATTAATATACACAATATACCATGATCATAATCACCTTCCACCACTGTCCTTTGTCACCACACCTGTATCTTCCCTTCACTGAATCACTTATATCTAAATAGTCCCTGGTCTATTTTGATGTCATCATCTTTTTTCTCCTATTATGCAAATCTTGTGTAGGTAACATCGGCCACTGTGGGGTCATGAATATCAAGGCCAATTTGTGTCTAGAAGACAGTATTGAAGAACATTCTCCCTGTGCTTTGGCTCATTAAATTCTTTGTGCAACCTCTTCTGCAATGGTCCCTGTGCCTTGGAGGGTATAATAGAGATGTCCCAGTGCTGAACACTCAACTGTCTCTTCTCAGCACTTTGATGAGTTTTGAGTCTTCCCAGTGGTCACCACATCTGAAGAAACAAGCTTCTCTTACCAAAAATGAGAGTAGCATTAATATATGGGTGGCTCTGTCTCTCGCATGCATTTCTCCACTTGCCATGTGACATCTTGTTCTCCATAGACAACAACTCCCATCAGCAAGAAATTCCTCATCATATATGGCCTCTTTACATTGATCCTCTCAGCCTCCAGAAGAATAAACTGAATAGATTAAGGCATGAAATTGGAGCTAGGAGCAAAACCCTCAACATATAGAGATTTTGGACCTGGATGATAAGCATAGACTGGAAGATCTTGGTGGCAGATGTTTGGAAAAGTTTGCATTGTCATGAAAAGAGCATTAAGTTCAATTCTGTGTGAGGGATGAGACAAAACTAGGGAAAGTTAGGGACTTCCCTGAGATTGGTCATGGCTGTGATCCTCAAGTGCTGACAATACGAGGGCAATATAGACCACGCTAAGGCCATTTGGAAATGAGTGCCTTTGTGGAAATTATAGCAAAGGCCACACTGAACAGTAGAAACACTTAGCTCCCATGTGTTTGTGTCTTACTATGGTATAGACGGATGAATCAGAGCAAAGACAAACCGGTGGAAGAAGCTTCTAAGCAGCAAAGCCTTCAGGATACCACATGGTTACTTTGTGCCTGCTAATGTAAAGAAGGAAAGGAATAACTCCCTCTTCAAGCAAACATCTTTAACTGCTGAGCCATCTCCGCAGCAGAATACACTTTTTTGAGGCAGGTTCTCATTTTGGCTCAGGCTGACCTTGAACTTACTCCATAGATAGGGCTGGCCTCAAGTGCTGACAGTATAGGTGTGGGCCACCACTCCAGGCTTGGAATGAATGTTTCATATTTGAAAAAGATCTAACTTTTGGGCACTGGTGGATGGAATGTTATGGTTTGTACAGGCTTGGTCCATGCCAAACTCAACTTGAAATTTAATCTTTAATGTGAGATAGTAAGAGAGTAGAAAGTTATGCTAATTTTAGATGGAGCTTCTGGGAGGTAATTAAGACTAAATTATTCAGTGCCAGGGGTGGGATGCCGTCCATCAAGTCATTGGTCAGGGAGGTCCCTGATTTTCCCCAAGCACTATAGGCTACATATATTTTTTTGGGGGGGGGCAGGGTTCTCGGCAGTTCACCAGAACCAGTTGGTAAGACCCTATTGCTATAGACACCATATGATTGGGCTGCACTTCACTGAGAAATCAAGCTGGAGCCAAACTGGAAACCTCCTCCCTGTTGATTAGCTGTCATGATTCTGGAAAGAGCTATGTGGCCTGTTGGAGGGGAAAGTCATCAATGATCTTAACCAGCAGTAGATCCTGCAAGTTTTTCACCTGGCCAGCTAGGCCAAATGTACCACCTGGTGCAATGGTAGTAAGTTTGTTATGGAAGAAACCAACTGCTCTCTGATTGGACTTGAGGCCTGCTCCATGGGAGAAAATTCCTGCCTGCTACTGAAAACCTAATCAAAAGCGTCTGGATGGGAAGTCATAAGCCCAAGGGGGAAACTACTATGGTTATCTGGCTAAATGGATATACTATGCCCATGCCATTGCCCTCAAAACACCTGTATTTATGCCTCTCACCTTTGGTTAGAGAAGCTTCTCTTTTCAAATGATGGTGAGCACTGGGGTGACTCAAAACTCACCAATGTGCTTAGAAGTGACAGTGGAGTGCCTAGCACTGAGACATCCTGTATCACACCCTCCAAGGCTCAGGAACCTTTGCAGAATAGAAGGCAGAAAGAATGTGAGAGCCAAAGGAAGGGGAGGAGTGCTTTGCAATACTGTCTTCCAGACCCAAAGTGGACTTGGTATTCATGACTGCACAGGGGTTGATGCTGCCTACCCAAGACCAGCACAATAGGAGGAGAAAATGATGACATTAAGATAGAAGAGAGACTAGTTGGAAAGAAGGGAGTCAGTGAAGGTGGGTGTTGTAGTCAGCTTTCTAGTTGCTGCACAGAAAGAACCCAAACAAAAGAGGCTTGTGGAGGAATGGGTTTATTTGGCTTACGGACTTGAGGTGAGACTCCATCCTGGCAGGGAAAACGATGGCATGAGCAGAGGGGTGGACATCACCTCCACCACAGCACTGCAAACAATGGCAGGAAGGTGTGCCAAACACTGGCGAGGGGAAACTGGCTTATAACCCCCATAAGCCTGCCCCCACCAACACAGCTCCATTGAGGTTGTAAAAACCCAAACTGCCATCAGCTGAGGACCGATTACCCAGAACACATTTATTTGTTTGTGGGGAACACCTGGATCAAACCATGACAGTGGGATTCAGGAAGGGAAGAAGGGAGGGTGGTAGAAGGAATTATGATTATTGTATATTGTCTATTTGTATAGTGGTTATAAATGAAAAGTTTTTTTTTAAAGACTTTCAGGGTCTTATTTTCCTGTTTGAAAATTTAAGATCCTAGGGTATGACCTTGTGGTGGTTTGAATCAGATGTTCCCCATAAAATCATGTGTTTTGAATGCTTGATCTCCAGCTAATGGCAATTTTGGAGGTGGAGCCCAGCCAGAGAAGGTATGTTGCTGGGCTGGGCTTTGGGTGTTAGAGCCCAGCTCCCCCTTGCCCGAGACTGGCCCATTCTCTGGAAAATTTCCACCCAGTATGGCTAACATATGCCCAGCCTCTGCTTATGCCAGGCTGTCTCCTGGTATCATGAAGCTTCTACTCAAGACTGTAAGCCAAAATAAAAACTTTCCCGCCACCAACTGCTTTCGGTTGGGTGCTTTATCCCGGTAATGAGAAGTAATCCAAGATAATTACAACATACCTTATTCCATTCTCACTGTGATTTTATAAGAAGTTAGGACATACTTGAGTAAGGATACTCTGTCTCACCACATGATTCTCTCTGCCATCATGAGAGCCAACAGAAACTCTCTGCCAGCAAGAAGGACCTCACTAGATGGGACAGCACTTGAGCTTGAACCTCTCAGTCTTCAGAAAACTTTTTTTCTTTATAAATTACTCAGCCTGTAGTATTCCATTATAACAACAGAAAATGGACCAAATTTCAAATATGAATTTTAAATTATTCTCTCATCTATCCTTTAGCAAAAAAAAAATCAAGCTTCTATTTCACTATGCATATTATGGAATATTTAGAAAGTAAATGAAACTGATTGCCCTTAATGTAATTTTCTAAGATAATTCATGATTAACCTTTTGGAATGAGCCTTTAAAAAGCATTCATTGTATTGTCCAATAAATCTCAAGAATCATATTTTTAAATACATGTGCATGTATAATTTTTTGAGCTAGAGTCTCACTTTGTGGCCCACAGGAAATTAACTCTTTCTATTCACAAATAATTTGTTTTTAAATATTGTTGCTATTCTATATATTTTTATGTTAGAGACATTTCTGGTCCAGTGCATTCTCCTCTGGTGTTTTTGAAGTTCCCAGAACTTCTGATAATAGATAAAGTGGTTTGGTTTCTGCCTCTAGGTTTTCACAGAGTGCTTATAATTTCTCTGCAAAATAAGAATTCTGGTTTTATTGAATCCTAAGTGATTGATCTCTCTATAATACCTGGGCTTCCCTCCCTCTAGCCCTACATTTTTGGAAGATAACTTAATTTTACGAATGTATTCAGGCGGTGGTTAGTTCCAGAGGAGCAGTTTTAAGGCCACTCCTCATAATTGACTGATGTATGTCAGCTTCAGCATGTTTATTTCTTAAGAGCTGGAAGACTCACTTGTTTGACTGATTTCTTTATTGCTGTCCTAATTTTCCCCTTGATATTTGGAAGCCCTTGCCTGCGAGAGCTTGATAGGATCCTGAAAATCCCCACTTTATTTTTCAGGCTCTAACCTTCCATCTGTCATCTCTATTGCTGCAAAATCAATTTGAAGGAAAGACTTAAAAATAAGTTAATCTTGAGACCTAGAAGCTAGACAAAAAAGAATGTGAATTACAGGTGGTAAAAATCCCCAGTGGTTTGGTCGGTTATTTTTGTATTTTCTCACATGCTGGATTATAGAATTGGACATAAGTTAAAAGGGGATTTTAAAGTATTTTCCTTTAGAATATTTTCATTATGAGTAATATTAATAGGTAATCCAAATGAAAGTAATTAAAGGAGTATAACACCTTTCCCTCACTTGTTTTACAACTTGGTGATTCTCAGATGATCCAATTCAATCAAGTTGACTAGGAATAACTGAGAAATAGATAAGGGTAATGAATGTGCTTGTTCTCATGGCTGCATTGGCAAGAGGCTTATAATACAAATCATCTAACTCCCAGCAAGGACTCTCTCCACTAGAACATGCTGTTAGTCTCCATTTTCAAGAACACTCTCTCACTAGACAACATCACGTCCTTACATCAGCACAGTGTTCAGACTGGGCAGAATTAGGACTGCCAGACAGTACACATTGTATGTATCTTACGAATTTTTTTATTTCACAAAGTGATTTATACAGTGAAAGTGAACAAGTGTGCTGTTCTAGGTATGTAATTTTAAGCATATAAGTTTTTTAAATAATTTTTATTGAAGCATATTCGTTTTATTTGGAGGAAGTAAGTGTACTACAATAGCCATTGCTCTGGGAACTATATGACCAGACTAACTTCTCAGGGAGTACAATCAGAGGTGTTATTTACACATAACATGCACTTAGGAGATGCTCTAGACAAATGACCTGGCAAAATGTTGTAACATGGAGATCTTAAATTTTCAAAGAGGAAAACTAGCCATAGGCTGGGAATTCTTTAATGAGTGAATTTTGGTAGTTGGAGTAGGCTACAAATTAAAGTATGTTTAAAACATATGCTAAAAACAAAAAATAAAAAACCTATGCTAAAATCTTGTTCAGAAGTATACTACATAAACTTAAATTTCTAATATTTTATATATCTTCCCATTTATAAGCCTTGAGATACGCTTATACACGTGTAATGAGGCTGTTTAGGCTTTCAAAACTTCTAATTTTAGATTTTTTGTGTAAATGTGCAGTATGCATGTGTACATGTATGCATAGTTGTGTAGTGGTGTGCATTCATGTGTGTGTGTGGAGACCAGAAGTTGACATAACATACCTGTCTTCCTGGACTGCTCCCCACCTTATTTATTGAATAAAGGGGTCTCAACGTGAACCCCAGTGCTCGCTGATTCAGCTAACTAGCCCACTTTCCCTGGGTATCCCCACCTATGCCTTCTGGGTGCTGGGATTACCTGCGGGCCTCCAAACCCACCCAGCAGTTATACAGGTGCCTAGCAAGTGCTTTACCAACTGAGCCATCGCCGACTTTTAGATTGTGTGAGTGTGTGTGTGCTCACGTGCATGGGTACATGTAGGCACATGAGCGCCACATAATGCATATGGAGGTCAGAGGGCAAATTTGGAGTGTTTGTTCCTCTCCTTCCACCTTGTTTGATTCAGAGTTTCTCTTGTTTACTGCTGGGAAGGTCACACTAGCTGGTGTGAACTTCAGGATGATCCCGACTCCACTGTGCATTGCCACAAGTGTATTGGGATCACAGACTCATTCACCACTTTTGTCCAGCTTTATGTGGGTTCTAGGGAGCTGACTCTGGTGGTCAAGCTTGTGCAGCAAGTGCATTTAACTACCGGACCATCATCCAAGCCTAATTTGGAGATTTTTGAGCAACACATAAATATCTCTTCATTGTAAATATTCTAAATATTTTAGAAAAACTAAACTCTTCTTGTCCAGATTTCTCTTCCTTGGGTTCACTTCCTTGGGTATCCCTGTTTTAATATAGATAAAGGCTGCTTCTGTTTTTTATTCTAAAGTTTTAAACACATATGTATACATATATAGTGAGGTAGTTTGACTCATACCCCCATAAACTCATGTGTTTTAAATGCATGGTCCCCAGCTGATGGCAATTTAGGAAGTGGAGGCTTGCGGGAGGTGTGTTGCTGGGGTGGGCTTTGTGGTGTTCTAGCCAGCTTCCCTCCTGCCAGAGTTCAGCTCTCTTTAGCAAGATTGTGATGTCCTGCCTGTGCTCTACCAACTCTTCCTGCCATCATGAAGATTCCCCAAAATAAATAAAGCCCAATAAATCCTTTTTTTCTATCAGCTGCTTTTGGTTGGGTGCTTTGTCAAGCAAGATAGAGGTAGCCACAACATACAGAATATCATAAAAATAGCTTTTTTGTCAAATTTACTAATCTGTATATTACAAAATTCCTTTTCTTCCTAATAATGCTTTAGAATTCTTTCCATGCCATGACAGAGATCTACTCTATATTAAAAATCACATTCCACAAACCATAATTTATTTCCTATTCTAATAACATGGTAGTTTGAATGATACCTCCCATAGCCTCATGTTTTTTGAGTACTTGGACCCCAGCTGGTGGCCATTTGGGAGGTGGAGCCCAGCTGGAGGAGGTGTGTTGCTTGGGGAAGGCCTTGGGGTGTTGTAGTCCAAGCCCCCTTTACCAGTTAGCTTACTCTTGTTGCTACCTCCCAGCTTCTGTGGCAAGATGCGATGCCCAGCTTCTTCTTTTCCATGCCATGGTGAGATTTCCCCTGAGACTTGTAAGCTTTTCTTCCATAAGCTACTTTTGGTCGAGTGTTTTGCCCAAACAATGGAAAGGTAACTTCTACAAATAATGACCAGGGACAGGAATATATTGGTAATGAAAAGTGACCATGTTATCTGTTTTTAAACAGTTGTCTGTTTTTAAAATCTAGAACAATTTTGTATTATGTTTGAAATTTAAAATGCATCTACTATTTTATACTATAGTTTATTTATTCATTTTAAATGTCTTTATTATGATTAAGTATATACATTGTATGAGCAAATCTTGTGAATATGTCCCCGTTTCCCTCCTATACTATAATTTGTATTGCAGATACATTCGATTTGTTCAAACTACTCATGTATTTGTAGAAGTCATTCTTTTGTAACTTTTTAATTTGTAATAATTTTAGATTATGCAAAGTTGCAGAGAGTTCACAAAAACCAAGCTTCTCCTAAATTTAATTTGCAATTATAAGAAATAAAAATTAACACTGGTAGGTTCAGTACTATTAAATGACCTCTGGTTTTTATCTGATTTTACCTTTTTTACTAGTACTCTTTTTTTCTAATCATAATTTGATCTAGAATCTTGGTGTACTTAGAGTTCACATTTTCTCAGTCTTTATCTATGACAGCTTCATAAGTGTCAGTTTTTCATGACTTTGTGGGTTTTGAAGAATTCTGGTTGCTTTAGAGAAAATTTTTACAATTTGTATTTGCCATTAGTAATTATGTTGTGATCACTCATTTTTGGTGGAAACGCACAAAAGTGAGTGCCTTCTCGGTATGTCATACAGGTGTATATGATGACATCAGCTTGTCTTAGTACTAATGGGGCTCCCCTTGGTACCTTGGCTTAAAATGGTGGTTGTTTCTTACACTATAAAGGTTATTACTTCTCCTTTGAAAATAATAAATATCCTGGAATTATATACGTGTTCTGCTTTTTTGAAACATCCAACCATTTTAAAGTAATAATAAAATTTGCCTAAAGTAGTTATTTACTGTGTTTTTTATGGAGATTTTCTCTATCCTTCATCCCTTCTACATTTATTAATTAAAACTTCTCAATGAGGAAGAGTGTGCTTCTCCCATTTTTTTTATTTATCTGTTCAGTTAATGCAGCAATTTAAACATATTTTTGTTTTCTGGATTTTAATTAAGGTATTTTTCAGACATTCAGTCTCTCAGTGCATACAAAACTCAGAGTTTTTTTCCCCACCACAATTAGTAGACAAAGAGGAAGAAAGACTTCAGAATAAGTGTATAGATGTATAAGTTCTACTAAAAAGAGATGAAGGCTGGACTCAGTGGTTAAAGGCACTTTTTTGCAAAGCCTAATGACCCATGTTCAATTCCCCAGGACCCATGTAAAGCCAGATGCACAAAGTAGTGCATGAGTCAGAAGTGTTTGCAGTGGCAGGAGGTCTTGGTGCACCTCTCTCTCTCTCTCTCTCTCTCTCTCTCTCTCTCTCTCTCTCTCTCTCTCTCTCTCTCTCTCTCTCTCTCTCTCTTTCTCATAAATAAATAAATAAGCAATTTTTTAAAAAAGAGATAAAGGCAGTTTCTGAAAGGAGAGGAAAATCCCAGGCGATAGTCATGTAGTCAAACCAGATGATAAGCCGCCTGGAGAGGGGACCAGAGAACTCTGGGAAGAGCGGCTCCTGGGGAGGAGATGGTGTGAGAAGGGTGTGTGCTGCCTGCGCTGCCAGAACCTACTGAGAGGAGACTGACAGCTACGCCCAGGCAGTGGCAGGTACACCGACTCGGAAGAAAGAACGGAGATCATTTCTAACTCTAAGGACAATTAAAATTGTACAGGATAACAAACATAACCTGACGTAGTACGGGGTTCACCAGTGAAGGATATGTAAATGCTGCGTGTGATTTAATACAAAGGAGTTACTGGGAAGAAGGGGGAGGGACAGGTACAGGTGTCAGGTTGTACCCAGGGCATCTGTTTTTATTAGCTGTCCACCCACGTCTCTACTTTCCTCTCCCTCACTTTAGTAACACGACTATTAACGTATCTAGAAGCCACTTTTTCCCAATTCAAAGATTATATCTCCCGGTTTTATATGCAGCCAGTGTGAGTGGTCTAAGTCCAGCAGAAGTATTCAGCAGCACTTTGGGACTGTTTTGTTGTTGCTGTTGTTCTGAACAAAGCATATTGTTGCTGTTAGTTGGAACTGAGAATGTAATATTTGGAACTTCTGTGATTTGTATGTACTGTGAGAATAAAGAACACATAACAAAATGGAAGACCAGAGAGTTGGAAAGGTCCTGGGGTGTTGAAACACTACAGACCTTCCAAAGCTATTACATCAGCGTTTGTTATTTTGAGACAGAGTCTTGCTGTGAAGCCTTGGTTGGCCTGGAGCTCACTATGTAGACCAGGCTGCAATCTTCCTGCCTTGCCTCCCGACATCAGGATGACATGTGTGCCCCAACACACCCTGCATTTGTTTACGAGACATTATGTTTGAGTGATGATATTCAAGTCTTAGCTTTATGTAGCAGAACAAGATCTCAGCCGATTTGTAATTCTTTAGATAATATCTAAAGTGAAATATTAAGAAATAGCAGTACGAAGCTGGGCATGGTAACACACACCTTTAATCCCAGCACTCTGGAGGCAGAGGTAAGAGGATCACGGTGAGTTTGTGGACAGCCTGGAAATATATAGTGAATTCAAGGTCAGCCTGGGCTAGAGGGAGACACCCCTCAAAATAACAAAAGATTAAACAAAAGAAAAAGAAAAAGAAAACAAAGAAATAGCAGTATAAACATATTATTTCATCTTAGTGAGGTAAATACCAGAAGAAACAGGAGAAAGCTGAGCGTTGCCTTTGGGAGTGGGAATTGGGATAAAGGTAAATAATAACTATTTTTTTCTTGTAACATTTTCATATAAGTACCGCGCACTAACCGATTGCACAACTGGAGCCCCTCTTGTAACATTTTCAATAACACAACATTTTAAATTATGTGCCGCTAATTAAAATTCAATTAATATTTTTTCTATTTTAATTAATACTTATACAGTCACATTCATTGTAAAATTTGAAGAATACTGAGCAAAAATTCTACTTTCCTTCAGTATTCTTTTTTAGTGGGCATGGTGGTGCACGCCTTTAATCCCAGCCCTTGGGAGGCAGAGGTAGGAGAATCACTGTGAGTTCGAGGCCAGCCTGAGACTGCATAATATTGAATATTTTTGTGTACAGTCATTTTTACATGCAGTATATATAAAGATCCATAGTTTTCTTTATCTAATTGTTTTTATTTAAAAGTATATTTCAAGTTGGTTTTCATCAAGAAATATATAAACTCATTATGGGTGTTGTTTATTTATTTGTATTTTTAGAATTCAAGATGCCAACATGCAGTTAAAAAGTCAACAGAATGAGTTTCAGAGAGTACAGAAGGAATCAAGTCATTTGCAACATGAATTAAAAATTAAGCAGAAACAATTACAAGTCTTCAGGTAAGATTATTATTATTATTATTATTATTATTATTTGGTTTTTTGAGGTAGGGTCTCACTCTAGCCCAGGCTGACCTGGAATTCACTATGGAGTCTCAGTGTGGCCTTGAACTCACGGCAATCCTCCTACCTCTGCCTCCCAAGTGCTGGGATTAAAGGTATGCGCCACCACGCCTGGCATAAGATTATTTTTAAGAAATCGAAAAGATCCACTTAATACTAACATCTTAAACATTCAAAAACATTTTAGTAATATCATTTCTATATCCTATGTGATTGAGAAAAACAAAAATAGCTTTTTATAGCTATTCTATCAACTGAATTGTTCACTAATAAAATGTAAATTGGGGAAAATATCTCATTCTGTGAGTACTTTGTTTTTCTTCACATTTTGTAGTGACATTTAAATGGAAGCACAGTAGCTAATCCATTTTGTTCCTGACCAATATTTCCTGGTATATTTGACCTGCTGAGTGATAATCCAATGTTGAAAAATAATAGAACCAGGAAGCTTTATAAGTGATAAGTGTTAACTCTCCTCTTATACATATAGCCTTTGGATATATGTATAATAAAATACACGGTACAAAATAAACCAGGAAATATATTGTATTTCTAAAAATGGCCTTGAGTATATTGAAAATGCTTATAAGAAAGAATGATTTTTTTTCTGGATTTGAGTAACTTTTAGCTCTTACAAAAAAGGAAAAAAGTTACATTAATATGCCAAATGACAGGTTCAGAGTAGCTAAAATAATGGTAGGTGAATATTACTGTTAGGGTTTTGTCTTTATTTACTATTACCAGAAACATTTCAAAAAAATTAATTATTTTTTCAATACATTGTCTGGTGATCGATCACCTTTTAGAAGTGCCTTATATGTAACTGATGGTCAGTAGATAATTGTTGAACGAATACATGAACAGTCTACTCACAGATAGTCATCTTTATTATCAGAATTCTCTTTGGCCCTATTCTAGAAAGCAGGATGCTGTCCAGCAGGTGGTCTGACTCCTGTCCTCTGTTATACTGACCTACCCATACTTGTCCTTGGTTCCTCTTCCAGCCTTGGCCTAGGCCTGCATTTACTGTGTGGTAGTCACTGTGCTAGAGGCTAAGAAGATCACGATGAGCAAGAAAGGTGGCTTTTCTTCTGCCTTGGAGATCTGGCTCTATTCAGGGCCACAGATATCAAACAATTACAGCTCCCTAGTTTCCGTCACCACCATTTTACTGATAATTCCCAAATTGATGTCATGTCTGCATCTTGCTTGATCATCAAGGAGATGACAGCCAGGATATATGAAAGCAACAAGTTACTGACGTGACTGAGATGACAAAAAATGTATTTGATGTGAGCTGCAGCATTTTATAAATCACTGCGCCAGTCACTTTGGCTAGTTTATCTGCTTCCTGTAGAACCACACTGGAGCTGTGTGGAACCACGTTGGAAGAGTGTTGTCAGAGAGAATCTAAGATTCCAAATTAGGCTCTATGACCAAGTGGTTGTGAACAAATGTTCTTCTCTAAGTGTTTTCTCCTGAGTTAATAAAACAAAATGTATAAACCAGGCATGGTGGTGCATGTCTGCAATCCCAGTACTCTTGAGGCTGAGGCAGGAGGATCATGACTTCAAAGTCAAACTGGGGTAAGATTGAGGCTAGTCTGGGCTACTTAGCAACACCTTGTCTCAAAAACAGTTGGTAGAAGACATGTGTATGGCGATATCTCATTTTTGTACTTAAAATGATAAAATAGAAGTAAGTCAGCATGACTGTGTACTTCACTGGGCCTTTGGAATTCCCGCTTTATATTTGTTGCCTCAGCATACTATGAGTAGGGCGTTCTTTTACTTTGAAAATTCTCTCCATTGAGAGAGTAGATTTCATCTAGTCATGTCAAAATCACTTTTGAAAAAAAAAGATTTTTTTGTTGCTCTTACTGTTTAAAAATTCTAATTTTTTTTACTAATTGCAGTAAAAAATTGTTGGATTGCAAATACTTCTGGAATAAGACCCTCTCATTACTTACTTTTACGAAAAGGGAGCTTACCAGTATTAAACATGAAATATATGATAATTTTCAAAACTGGACTTCACTGAAAGAAGAAGTTTTTCTACAAATGAAATGTATGAGTGAAACAGCCTTGAAAGGTTCGTCATATATATAGATCTAGATACAGATATAGATATATATTTACACCATAAATGTCTTATTTTGGAAATGGTACATTGCAAATTATACATGAATGATATTTCCTTGTGTATCATGAGACTTAGGTTTCACTTTTAAATCTATTACTGGCTGGTACAAAAGATGAACAATAAGATCTACTCCAACCCTGAAATAGACTGAGCTAAGGTAAGCTATTCCAGTTAAACATAACAATTTGTATTTATTTTTTCTTTGTCATAACGGTAGTAGTAATATTAGATCAGCCACCCCATGAATGGTAAGTACAAATCCTGAACAAAGATTAATAACATTGCAGAGTGCCTGTGGTGGTTTGATTCAGACGTCCCCCATAAACTTAGGTGTTTTGGTTGCTTGATCTGCAGCTTATGGAAATTTTGGAATTGGAACCTTTTTGGAACTGTGTTGTTGGGGGCAGGCTTATGGATGATATAGCCAGCTTTCCTTTGCCAGTGTTTGGCACACTTTCCTGTTGCTGTTGTCCATCTGATGTTGGCCAGGAGGTGATGTCCAGCCTCTGTTCATGCCATCATTTTCCCTGCCATCATGGAGTTTCTCCTTGAGTCCATAAGCCAAAATAAATCCTTTCCTCCTACAAACTGCTTCTGGTTGGATGTTTGTCCTAGCAAGGAAAAACTGACCACAGCAGTTCCAAAACCAAGCACATAATGGAAGGATGTTAGAAATGGAAAGATTATATGTACAATATATATAATAGAACCTGGTCTCTATAAGTGTCCACAATATTCAGTATACAATCCAAATATATATATATATATATATATATATCTTTCAAATAAATACATACACACATACACATGTAACCAAGTCAAAGATGCTAATCTGAAAGTCTACATAGTGTATTACAACTATCCAACATTTTGGAAATTATAGAACAGTAAAAATGTCAGTGGTTGACAGGGGTTAGGGACAGGAGGATAAATAGATAGAGCACAGAGGAATTTTAGGATCCTGCAAATACTTTCTGTGATACTGTAGGGTGTGTGTATATCATCAGGCATTTGTCAAAACTTGTAGAATGCACAACACTGAGTGAATCTTAATGTGAACTGTGAATTCTGGATGATAATAATGTGTCACTGTTGGCTCATCCATTGTTAACAAATGTACTGTTATGGTGCATGATGTCACTATAGGGAATATTCTGCAGCTATGAGAACAGGAGGCATGTGGAAATCTCTGTACTTTTTGCTCTGTTTCACTATGCACCCAAATCTTGAAGTTATTTTAGACATTGAACAAAGGAGGTGGAACTTGAGGAAGTTTTTATTTTTTTTAAGCTACTGGACTTAGGAAAGGCTATAACGTTTACTCAATTTATAAAAGCAAAAAAATGTGGTAAAAAATATATTGTTTTGGGCTGGAGAGATGGCTCAGAGGTTAAGGCACTTGCCTCCAGTGCCTAAGGACCTGGGTTCAATTCCCCAGGACCCACATAAGCCAGACCCACAAGTTGGTGGCCCTGGTGCGCTCTCTCTCTCTCTCTCTCTCTCTCTCTCTCTCTCTCTCTCTTTGAAAATGAATAAATAAAATATTTTAAAAAA
>PVHP010014197.1:0-39578 GCA_004024765.1 Zapus hudsonius | reverse complement strand
GTTCTGATAGATCGATCCTCAGCTGATGGCAGTTTGGGTTTTACAACCTCGATGAAGCTGTGTTGTTGGGGGTGGGCTTATGGGGGTTATAAGCCAGCTCCCCCTTGCCAGTATTTGGCACACCTTCCTGCTGCTGTTTGCAGTGCTGTGGCAGAGGTGATGTCCAGCCCTCTGCTCATGCCATCGTTTTCCCTGCCAGAATGGAGTATCCCCTCGAGTCCGTAAGCCAAATAAACCCATTCCTCTACAAGCCACTTTTGTTTGGGTTCTTTCTGTGCAGCAACTAGAAAGCTGACTGCAACAAATACTTTGCTGGGTGAGGGACATTGCTGCATTTAGGGTCTAGTCCTGAGGCCAGAGATACAGACTGGTGTTACTGCAGATGTGGTACTTACATTTAAGGCTCAGCAATCAGGAAGTCATAGAGTTCAGTTCCCTTTATGCCTGCCGCCTGGAGTTCAGGGAGGCAGTGAGGACCTCCTTCACTCTTGACAGTGTCATTTAGTCACCCTACACAAGAGAGATCCTACGTGGTATGAAAGAAAAGTACTGCTTTCACTACCTCACCATTCGTCCATTCCTTATTGTTTTGTTTTGTATTTTGAGATAAGGTCTCACTTAGCCCAGGCTGGCCTCAACTTCTTGCTTTCCTGTAAAACCCCTCCACACCAAGCAGGGACTGACTGGGTCCCTTGGGTACTCCCAAGTCACTGGACTGGCTACTGAAGACAGTGGTATCTAGGCCAGGCTGGGTGAGGGCTCCAGCCAATTGGGCGAGGAGGCAGCAATCAATCTCTGCTCCTTTACTGGGGCCACACAGGAAAGCACTTCTGCTCTTGCTGGGCCTGGTGACACACAAGCCTGTAATCCTGGCTACTTAGAGGATGAGGCAGGAGGATGGAAAATTCTAGGCCTGGTTGGGATACAGAGCAAACTTGGGGCCAGCCTAGGGAACTTAATGAGGCATCCCTCTAACCCCTCAAAATCCAAACTAAAAAAGACTGGGCATGCTGGCACACGCCTTTAATCCCAGCACCTGGGAGGCAGAGGTCGGAGGGTTGCTGTGAATTCCGTGTCAGCCTGGGCTAGAGTGAGACCCTACCTCGAAAGAAAGAAAGAAAGAAAGAAAGAAAGAAAGAAAGGAAGGAAGGAAGGAAGGAAGGAAGGAAGGAAGGAAGGAAGGAAGGAAGGAAGGAAGGAAGGAAGGAAGGAAGGAAGGAAGGAAAAAGGAACAGGAAAAAGGAACAGGAACAGGAAAAAAGGACTGGAAATACAGTGCAGCGGCATTCCTCACCAAAGGCCAAATGTCGGTCAGCATAGGAAGAGGGCTTCTGAGTACGCGTGGAGAGTGCCAAACAGAAGAGTAGAGTCCTCTGAGTCCAACTTCTTGGTGGCAGGAGCCCTGGGCAGAGCAGGAGTCCAGGGCCGAGCAGACGCCCCGGGCAGAGCAGGAGCCCTGGGCAGCCCGACTCCACGCTGGGCGCTGGGAGACCACGGCGCGGAGCCCGCTCCAGCTCGGGGTCCCCCACCTGATACCCAGACGCGCCCCGGGGCTCGCTTTTCCTCCCAGCACCCCCACCCCAGCGCCGTCCTGGGCCGGGTCACCTGGGCGCCTCCGGGGCGCCGCCGGGGGCGGGGCGAGGGGCGGGGCGGGCGCCCCGGGGGAGGCCGGCCACGTGACGCGGCGGCCGGGCCAGGCGGGCGGGCGGGCGGGCGGCGCGGCGGCCGGAGGCGGCGGCGGGTGCGCGTGCGGGTGCGGAGCCCCGGCCGCGCGGGACTGGCCGTCGGGGCTCCGGGACGGCGGCCCGGGGCGCCCATGCCATGGAGAAGCTGGCGGCCGGGCTGGCCGGCCTGCGCTGGAGCCTGGGCGCCTTCCCGCTGGACCTCATCGTGAGCCGCTGCCGCCTGCCCACGCTCGCCTGCCTCGGGCCAGGTACGGGGTCCCGGGAGGAGCGGGGCGCGGCGCGGCGCGGCGCGGGGAGCCGGGCCTCTCCAGGCAGGACCACGAGGCCGAGGCCAGCACTCTGGCGCAGCGGGCTCTTGGGCACCTCCTGGAGCGCCGCCCCGGGGCCCACCAGCGCCTGGGCTGTCCCCAGCCCCGAGGACCCGCGGAGAGACGGACACTGTCGACAGGGCCCCCGAGCTTTCATCCCCTCTGAGCGGGAGCTGCTGAGCCTCTGCGTCCGTCCCGTCGGTGCACCCCCTTCCCTGGCACCTCTCAGACCCCCGCCCCGGCCGCGCCCCCTTGGTCCCTTTGTTTCCAGCCTCTCACCTCGACCCCCCAGCCCCTTGGGCCTCGGTGGTCTTCCCCACTTATACCCGCTAGTCCCTTTGTGGGACTCTTCCCACCCCCTTTGGCACCCCGAAGACTCCCCTGGTGGTGGAGGAGCGGGGTGCGGGCAGCCTTTCTTCGTAGAAGCTCCAGCGAGCGGGCCCTGCCCGGAGCACGGGTGCCCCGCAGATGGGACTGTGCTTGGGGCCCGTGAGGGGACTCCTGAAGCCTGCTTGGAACGAGGGGATCCTAGTGGAAGGGGGGCTGTTTGGCTGGGGGAGGGGCGAGAGCTGGGGATGGCAGCCAGGCCGGGGGTTTTGTGTGTGAGAAGAATAGGGGTTTGGCCCGCGTTGGCACACTCGCTTCCCGGAATGCTAATGGGGTTCCACTGCTGTCTTAGCGGGCCAGCAGCCCCTCCTCCGACCCACAGCAGCCAGTGCTGGGCACAGGGAGCTTCAATGGGCTTCCCCTGCTGTTCTCCCCATCCCTGTTCGGCAGTCAACTTTGCTGGTGATCACCATCGGCATGCCACCCCGAGACCGGATCTGCAGCTGGACTGCGATTCAGCTTGTGAATGGGATGGACGGCTTTAGGTTCCTGCTTCCCGCTTCCCACACACCTCTTTGACACCCCAACTGGAAGGTTTTTCTGATAAGCCCTCTGTGTATGTCTCTCTGCTCAGACTCCTGCCAATGAGGTGCTCTCTCGCTTTCTTTTTGAGGTAGGGTCTCACTCTAGGCCAGGCTGACATGGAACTCACTCTAGCCCTAAGCTGGCCTCAGACTCACAGAGATCCTTCTACCTCAGCCTCCTGAGTGCTGGGACTAAAGGTGTGCGCCACCACACCTAGCAATTTGGGCTCTCTTGGCACCTGTGGGCACCGCTGTCTTGTCTCCTTTAGTGTGTCCCATTATAGGTGTCAGTTTCTTGTCTTCCACTGGGCTGCTGGCTTTTGAGGGAGGGCATCCCTGCCTAACAAAGATTATGGATTGAATGAATAAGATGTGCTGTACTGACTATCGGTGACAAGGTGTGGTGACCATTGGAGTGTGAATGGGTGATGGTAATTGTGTGCCTTTGAAGGTCCCTGTGTGCCTGTGCATTTGAGAAGGGGCCCTTAGAAGGATCATAAGACTGAGTTGTGTAGTTTGGGCGTCAAGCACCTATCTGTTGGCGGCTGTTTGTTGAACTTTGGTGATGGCGACCCATGGCTGTTGGTTGGCTGTTGGTGTATGCTTGTGTGGCTTTGGCTTTTGTCACTATGAAAGAGTAGGTGGGGTTAGGAAAGCTCTACAAAGAGCTTATAGAGTTGAGAAAAGCAGAACTTCCTCTACCCAAGGAGAGGGGCAGCTGAGGAAGAAAGCTCAGACAAACCCTCCCTGTACCCCCTCCATAGTAGACAGACTCTCTATAGGCCCTCGAATACACAGCATCTCACAGACCACATGCATGCACTTCATGGACCCCCAGCGTCAGAGTAAATCATATCCCATTTGTTTGGCTGGCAGAAATTCAGCAAAGTTTGCGTGTGTGTGTGTGTGTGTGTGTGTGTGTGTGTGTGTGTGCTGGGAAGGAGGCATCCCCAACCCCCACCATGCTCACCAGCTGCAGCCAGGAGATGCCCTATCAGCCTCCTGGAAGCTGGGCTGTCCCTCCAGCTCCCCTGGAAACCGTTGCTGGGGATGGAGCTTCCTGTGCCCAGACCCCTCCCAGTGCCTCTCTTCATACCAGGCTCCCCTTATTTCTGCCTCCTAAATCCAGTGCACCTCCCAGCTCCAAGAAGGGGTTTCTCTGAGATGGGTGTAGAGGTTTCTGGGAACTCCCTCCCTTATATCCCCCCCCCCCGTCATTTTAGTCATCTGAGACTGCCTACGACAATGGGTGGAGAGGAAAAGTCTCTCTGTTGAGAGCCCAGAGTGAGTGCCTGCAAGCCCTGCCATTCTGACCTGAACCAACATCAGCTCTGGGGTGCTCTCACAGCCAGGACCCACAGGGAAATGTTCCTTCTCAGCCTTCTCCTCTGCCCCAGCAGTGCCCTCCTGGGCATTGACCTGGGGGCTTGAAAGACTTTGCTGGTGTGGCTTTGCCTGGTGCCAAGGCCCAGCTCCTCTCAAGAGCATCTTTCTCACTCCACCTCTGCTTAATGCCCGCCACCTCCCCATTCCCATGTCCCCAGATGCTTTCTGCTCAGTGCCTCAGACTTGTTCCCCCCAAGTTCCCAAGGGCCTGAGGATGCCTGGAGGGCAGAGGCTGGCTGGGCTCATCTTCTGGGAGTCTCCAACCCCAGAGTGGGCTAGGACAGCAGGCACTCTGGTGGAATGATGAATGAGCAGACATGGCTTTGCTGATTGCCGAGACCCCTAAGGAGCCAGAGCCCTGAGGCTCAAGCCTGACTTCTAGCCCAAAGACCACAGCTGAGACCCTGCCTGGCCCTTGGGTGTTGCTAACCCGAATAGGGGTCATGGGGAGCTATCCCAAAGTTGTTGGAAGATGAGGTTGTCATCCTGCCTGTTCTTTCTACCCCCCCTAACCTCCCCTCTTCCTCTCTTTCTCTTCTTTCCTCCCCCAGGGGAGTATGCTGAGGGCATCAGTGAGCGAGATATCCTGCTCATACATTCCTGCCGACAGTGGACAACAGTGACAGCCCACACCCTGGAGGAGGGCCACTATGTCATAGGGCCCAAGATCGATATTCCCCTGCAGTACCCAGGTGAGCCCAGGCAGGGCTTGGTGGCATAAATCCTGAGGATGAAGAGGCAGGCGGGGCTGGGTATGTGGGGAATGTTTAGGGGAAGCTGCTGGTGATTTCCTTGGAGCTACAGGGATGAGGAAGGATGTACTTGCAGGGTGGTGACTAGTGTTATAATTAGTGAGGACCTAGGGGTTTCAGTACTGTGTGCAGAGCCCTGGGTTTCTGGAGAGGTGGCACTCAGGTTCACAGACTTTTGATTTTCTTATTTTTAGAAATAGGTTCTCATTATGTGGTCCAGGCTAGCCTCAAACTTGTGTTTAATCTTCCAAAGTGTTGATATTACAGGTATGAACCACCTTGCAGGCTACATTTTATTTTAACATAGATTTTGAAATATCGATTAAAAATATCTACACATAGGTTGAAGAGATGGCTCATCAGTTAAAGGCACTTGGTTGCGAAGCCTGCTAGTCTGGGTTCAATTCCCCAGTACCCAGGTAAAGCCAGATATACAAAGTGGCACATGCATCTGGAGTTTGGTTGCAGTGGCAAGAGGCCCTGGTGCACCCATACTCACTCACTCACTCTCTCTCTCAAATAGATAAATAATAATAAAAAATAAATAAAAAATATATCCACACCTTCAAGTCACTACAAACATCTAACCCTACAGACTTCTCCAAAAATATCTGCCAGGATCTTCTCAGTACTATGGAGTTAAAAACTTCAGCACCCAAGGCCTGCTAAGGCCAACTTGTGGCTGCTCCCCGCCCCCACAGCTCTTATCCTGTTTCTCAGTTTTGTGTTAAATTCATTATTTTAATGGATTGGTTTTATAGATGAATGCTAAAGTGTTAGACTTTTAAAGACTGTGCTAATGAACTACAAATGTGTTATTTATTTACTGATTTATCTGGTAATGGGGGTTGAGAATAGGGCCTCCTGCATGCAAGCAGCCTATCAACTTTTATTATGAGGCAGTCTTGATCAATTGTACAGGTTGGCTCCACAGAGCTGCATTTTGCTCTGTAGCTTAAGTAGCCTTGAACTTGCACTCCTCTTGCCTGAGTCTCCTGGGTAGCTAGGCACTCAGGCCTGTACCACACATAGACTTACTATGTGTTTTAGCAGATAAGGTTGTCTTTGACAAAGGGGGCTAAGAGGTGTCCTGATCACGGGACTGCACTTGCTGTACTATGTCAGTAGGGGAGGGCTGTTGTCCCCAGGGTGGGAGAGTGGGAGTGAGTCTGGTGTCATCCAGAAATGTATCCTCTACACCTGCTGGGCATGGTCATCTCAGCCTCACAGCTGGCCTTCTTGGAACTCCAGTTCTGGGTTTTCACTGCTAGCCACCTGCCCCTGACGAAGGCTGGGAACCTTTGGAGCTGGGAGGGCTCACAGTTCCTTCTCATGGTGCTGCTGCGCTCTCTTGCTGGCCTCTCCCGAGTCAGTAGGACAGAGCTCCTCAGCATATATCCGTATATTAAAGGTGCTGTGGGGCTTGCCTCCATACACCCCAGGCAAACAGAGAGAAACTATCCCAATTGTTGGGCTGGCCTGAGTTCTGTCTTGGCCTGCAGGCCTATGGGGCTTGCTGGAGCTAGACGTTCAGTCCCCCAGCCTAAGAATCTGGCATGAGCACAGAAAGAGGTCTAGTTTTTAGAATTAAAAAAAGAAGAAGAAACCAGGCGTGGTGGCGCTCGCCTTTAATCCCAGCACTTGGGAGGCAGGTGTAGGAGGATTGCCGTGAGTTCGAGGCCAGCCTGAGACTACAAAGTGAATTCCAGGTCAGCCTGAACTAGAGCGAGACCCTACCTCAAAAACAAAACAAGCAGAAGAAGAAGAAGAAGAAGAAGAAGAAGAAGAAGAAGAAGAAGAAGAAGAAGAAGAAGAAGAAGAAGAAGACACACAAGCTTTGTTTATACAGAGTTTCTACTTTTAAACAACAAAAAGAAAAAAAAATCACTTAAATAGAAAAAAAAAAGAGCCGGGAAAGCCCTCACTGATGGAAACAGGACTTTGGGAGACTCATCGTTTTAACTGTTTGACCTCTGGGAAACCGAGGCACAGGGTTCCTGCGCTGCTGGGCGCTAGGGGTCTTTCCAGCCACCTCTTCGGCGGAGCAGCTGGCTGGGGGTGGGGCTGGTGGGACGGATGGACTGGGCCTTCAGTTAACGCAGAGGAAGAGGCTCCGTGCGGAGCCCTGGTGATGAATTAATAATGCGATTGGGCGGGGGCATAGGCGGCCTGTGGACCGCGGAGAGCCAAGCGCGGCCCAGGGGGGGAGGGGAGACGGGGGCGCCGCTCAGTGACTTGGGTCTCCAGACTGCGGAATCGGGGAGACCTGCTTTCTCGGACAGCCCGCAGGGCCACTGCAGGAGCGTTATTCAAGGCATTAGCACCCCAGGGAGCCACATAGCAAGTATATGCTTCCATTTGGCAGATAAGAAACTGAAGCCTGGGCATCAAATATTTTCCCACAGCAAGTTGGTGGCAGAGCTAGGATTCAACCAGATCCTTCGCTAGAGTCTTTGGCACTGGGTGTCACCCCAGGAAAGAGCTTGGGGGACGCTCATGAACACCGCCTGGTGCTTCTGGCTGGAAAGGAGTGTCGGAAGCGCAAATGTGTTGTTCTGAGATGGCGAGGGTGGCACAGTCCCTAGAGCGTCGGGACCCCACATCCCACCTCAGAAAAGGCTCCCAGGAGGTCTCCCTTCCTTCTTCCCCATAGAAAGGCCCAGCGCTGGGCGTCTGAGAGGGGCGGTGCTGGGTGCCATGGTTACATCGATCTTCCTTACCACATCCTCCTGCTCCATTCCTGACCGGCTCCCACTGGGAGCAG
This sequence comes from Zapus hudsonius, assembly GCA_004024765.1. Lineage (NCBI taxonomy): Eukaryota > Metazoa > Chordata > Mammalia > Rodentia > Dipodidae > Zapus > Zapus hudsonius. Next base: position 31,772 of record PVHP010014197.1, on the reverse strand, counting down.
TGGGCATGTCTCCACGCCTGACTGCTGCAGTTGAGGGGTGGGAGGCTGTGTGCAGACATGAGGGCTGCTGCAGGTCTGAGGGTCTGCAGATTTGGAACTTCTGCTTTCTGACTCCAGGCCCTTCCCCATTTTTTCCTTGCTATTTTGGGCTGCGGCTGTCCAAGGCCTCTTCTCTGTGGTATCCTAGGGAGATTGGGACAGGGCCAGGCCCCACCTCAGCTTCCCCCCTCTCTTATCCCTTGCTCTGGGCATATGCCCCCTCTTTCCCTTCTCTTCCTTGGCTCTCATTTCTCTCCCCGCTCCTGGATGTTGGTGCTGCAGCTGGGTTCTTGGCCATGTCTAAGTCTCTCTCCACCTCTGGCTGGCTTTGGGGGCTGCAGGAACCTCTTGAACTAAATACAAAGTTGTGTGTATACATGCGAGGAGTATAGTGTGAGCATTTTTCTGGGATGTGTGCCCCCAAGGGTTAGGATCCTCTTTCTTTCTTCTCTGGACTGAGTTGTTCTACTTGCCCCATGCGCTGGGGTGCTTTCAGCCTGCTGCTCTGACCATTGTCTTCAAGCTCTGGGCCCATACTAGTGGCACTCTACCTGGAGGCCTTCCTTTGGCCTCCCAGGATCCTTTGGATTCCCAATATGCCTTCCCCACACCAGTAGTGGGCATAGGTATGACCCTACATCCCCTCTGTGTCTGCTTTCTGCCTTCAGTCCCCTGAGTCTGAGAAGGCTTCCTTTGGAGCTCATTTTGCCATGTTCCCTAACTCTTCTCTGGAACGTGTCATGAGATTCTTTATCTGTATTTCATTGTCACTGTATTTCATTGCTCAACTCTCGACCAGAGTGGGCCTCATTGCTGCCTTACAGAGCATTTCCAAACATGCATGCTATTTGCTCTTCCCCTGCCATCCCTCCAGGCACAGACTCTTGGGCAGGCAACTTTTTGTGTGTGTGTGTGTGTGTGTGTGTGTGTGTGTGTTCTGGCATTTGTGTGTGCCATTTTTTCCACATGGAATGCTCATTCTTTCATTTGAAATGTGCAGCTTGGTAATCCCTGAACACTGCTGTGCCTGTTTTTCTCTCTGAACTCCTCTTACTAGCCTGCCTGGGCATCTGCAGCCATACTATCTAGATTTCCTGGAGGGCAGACTGTTGACTGATTCATTCCCTCTGAGTGGCTTGCATAGTGACCGACACGTAGTGGGTGCGCCATTACCTGTCCTCTCTCTGTTGGCCTCTCACCGTGGTTTTTAGTCTGTCTTTGAGCTCATCTGTGTGGCCAGTGAAGTAAGGCACACAGTGGACATTGAATGTTAGCTTTAGGGATTAGCATCACTTCTTTATAGTCTGGGTCTGTCTGGGCATCAGGAGGGTCAGCCAAAGCACTGCTCTGCTGGCTGGGAAGCCTTCTGTGTGGCAGGTGGCAAGCCTTAGGTCAGAGGCACAGTGGGAGTATGCTGGCCCAGGTCAGGGTCTGGGAAGACAGGGTCAGAGCATCTCTCTCATTGATTTCAAGGCCTGGTACCCAAAGTGAATACTTAGAAGGCCAAAGTCAAGGCAGGACGCAAGTGCTCTGTCCCAACCCCACCTCCACCAGAGGAGGATCCAGATGCCCAGAGAGGGAAGGGATTTGTCTGTGGTCAAATCAAGTCAGAGTTTGGGCTGGCACTAAGCTATGAGCCAGCATCCCTGGTGCTACACTGGTTGAGCAGATGTGTGTCCAAGCACTTGGGGCAGGTCTACAGCTGGGTTTCCCTGAGCAGACTGTGCAGCCTCATGGCTTACTCATGAGCTGTCTGTGTGTGTGTGTGGGGGGGTGCCTGGGATCCATTTATTCACTCCCTTACCCCTTGAGGCTCTTGCCAAGGACTGCACCCATGCTGGGGCACAGCTGCCCTTCTGCCCCCCTAAATTCCAGGGTGGCTGGCTGAGTTGAAGTGAGCAAGAAGTAGAGAACCTAGATGCTCCTGGGACGCACACAGTCCTGTCTCAGCAGTCCATGTCCCCCGTGCAGGCAAGTTCAAACTCCTGGAGCAGACTCGGGATGTTCGAGAGCCGGTGAGGTACTTCAGCAGTGTGGAAGAGGTGGCCAGTGTCTTCCCTGATCGCATCTTTGTGATGGAAGCCATCACCTTCAGCGTCAAGGTCAGTCCTCTCCAACCTAAAGCTACCACAGGTCAACTCTGGCCATGGTCAATGTGGTGCCCTTAGGGTCCAATAGGGAAAGTGGCTTTTGGGGACAACCTTGGGAGCCTTTGGCACACTCAGGGCATGTCAGAAGAGTAGGGCTCTTCCTAAGGGACTTCGTAAGGTGGGGAAGCAGGAATGGTGTGTGGGTGATGACCTGATGAGACCGTTTGAGGGTGCCTTGTCCTAGCACCCAGGCTGCCCTAGCATGCTCTGGTGGGGAGGGCACCCTGGGTTGAGCACAGCTCTTTACTTTTTATTTTGGTACTATGACTGAATCCAGGCCTCGCTGTGGCTCATGCAGCCTCTCCAGTCCCACAGTGCCCTTTTTGCTTTCTTGATTTCCAGTTTTTAATTTTTTAATGTTATTATGTGTTTGTATTTGTGAGTGAGTGCATGTGGTGTAGGTATGTGTGTGAGCACAGAGGCCCGAGGACAACCTCAGACATCCTCAGGAACACTGTCCCCTTGCAAGAGACTGTCTCTCTCATCCTGGAACGCACCAATCAGGCTAGACTGTCACTATCAGGTAGCTGAGCCCCAGGGCTCCTGCTGTCTCTGCCTCCCCAGCACTGGGATAAAGAAGGCATTAGGTTGGTACTGGGGATCATACTTTCTCATGCTTGCCAGGCAAGCACTTTACTGAGCTATCTCCCCAGCCCCCAAGCCCTTTTCCTATCCATAAATTTATTAATCTTTATAGCAGTTTTGGATGGATGGGGCATTGTTATTGCCTGAATGAATAAAATTCGCCAGTGATTGAAGGTGTTCAAAGTACCTCCCTATACTCACATGAGGTACCATGTGAGGTATCATGTGGGACATGATAGTACCACACGAGGTAACTCTGGCCTGGAGGAGACCCATTAAGTTATACAGCTTACACGGGCCTCTCGCTAGGATGGGACGCAGGTCTGGCCCTGTCCAGTGCTCTTGCTCTGGGGTTGGCTCTGGAAAGGCGGGAAGGGGAAGGCTGCTCCCCTGTGCTGGAGACCCCGTGGAGCTGGTGGCTGGCATGTGGCTTTCCTTGGGACCCTGGCTCAAGCTTCGCCTTTCTCCGGGATCTCCAGGTCGTGTCGGGGGAGTTCAGCGAGGATAGCGAAGTATACAACTTCACACTGCACGCCGGTGACGAGCTCACCCTGATGGGCCAGGCGGAGATTCTGTGCGCCAAGACCACCAAGGAGCGCTCGCGCTTCACCACGCTCCTGCGCAAGCTGGGCCGCGCCGGGGCTCTGGCTGGAGTGGGTGGCCCCGGGGCCTCGGGGACCGCGGGCAGCGGTGGAGGCGCCAGGTCCACCAAGGGCAAGATGCCCTGCCTCATCTGCATGAACCACCGCACCAACGAGAGCCTGAGCTTACCCTTCCAGTGCCAAGGCCGCTTCAGCACGCGCAGCCCGCTGGAACTGCAGATGCAGGAGGGCGAGCACACGGTGCGCGCCATCATCGAGCGCGTGCGGCTGCCGGTGAACGTGCTGGTGCCCAGCCGGCCTCCGCGCAACCCCTACGACCTGCACCCGGTCCGGGAAGGCCACTGCTACAAGCTGGTCAGCATCATCTCCAAGACCGTGGTGCTGGGGCTGGCGCTGCGCCGCGAGGGCCCGGCGCCGCTGCACTTTCTGCTGCTCACCGACACGCCGCGCTTCGCGCTCCCGCAGGGCCTGCTGGCCGGGGACCCGCGCGTCGAGCGCCTGGTGCGGGACAGCGCCAACTACTGCCGCGAGCGCTTCGACCCCGACGAGTACTCCACCGCGGTGCGCGAGGCGCCGGCCGAGCTCGCCGACGACTGCGCCGGCCCACGGCGCGCGCGCCTCTGCCTGCCCCCGCCGCGTGCGCCAGGGCCGGCCCGCGCGCCTGGCCCGCTGGGCCCCGTCGGGCCGGCGCTCCCGGCGCCCGCCGGCGACGGCGAGCAGGAGTACGTCAGTCCGGACTGGGCCGGCGCGCCCGAGCCCGCAGCCCCTCCGGCCGAGATCCCCTACGAGGAGCTGTGGGCGCACCAGGCGCCGCCAGGACCCGATCTCATCTCCTTTGGGGCCGTGGGGTCCCCGCGCCGGGAGTCCCAGCTGCCGCCACCTCCGGTCCCTCCCAAATCCGAGGCGGTGAGTGAGCGCGCCCGCCCGCCCGCCCGCGTGCCTCCCTGTTCTTTGGCTCTGTCCTCGAGGGAGCAGCCCAGCTTTTGGCCCCTGGAGTATGTGGATGTGGAGAAGGGAGAAGTGAAGAAAAGGGGGGAAACATGCAAAGCATTGTAGGAAAGGGCCTAGAAACAAGGTTCCTAACAAGGCTCTACAGACGTCATGGAGCTTCTCCAGTGAAGAGAAGATTCCACGGTGAAGTAAGTTTAGAGCACGTGTAGCCATTGCTAGCGATTCCTCTCCCGCTGTGGAGTTGGAACCCCGCACTGGGGCGATTAGAACTCAGCTGCTTATCTGCTTACATTCACGATGAGGCGGGCTGGAGAAGGGAAGGGTGCTGGCTGGACAGACAGTAGGTGCTTCCAGCAGGGGCAGAGTGATGCCTAGGTCCTTGGGAGGGGGCATGCGGTCACGGCCCTGTGCCTGCAGGTGAAGGAGGAGTGTCGCCTGCTCCAAGCTCCGCCGGTGCCTCCCCGGGGCGGCAGCAGCTGCAGCAGGCTTTCGGGCAGCCCCCCTGTGCCACCCCGCTTCTCCACGCTGCAGCCTGTCCACTCTCCTAGCTCCAGCCTCTCCTTCTACTCCTCTGGCCTACAGGATGGGTGAGTGCTCCGCGGGTCCCGAGCTTTCTCGGGCGCGCGTGGGGGTCTCTCCCTTACCTCTTCCTGCCCGCAGGGCCGGCTCTCGCAGCGGCAGCGGCAGCGGCTCTCCGTCCCCGGACGCATACTCCCTCTATTGCTACCCCTGCACCTGGGGGGACTGCAAGGCCAGCGAGCCCTCTAGCCGTCCACCCCCAGGACCCCTGCCTTCCACCACCACGCAGCCCAGCCAGGCCTCCCGGCTTCTCGCCGCTCCCCTCTTGGGGGCCGACACCCCCGTGGTCAAGACCTACCGCGGCTGCCCGCCTCTCTTCAAACCCTCCCACTCCCAGAAGCGCTTCGCGCCCTTCGTGGCCCTCAACCCTTTCTCGGGGCCCGCCTACGCCTTAGGCGCTCCGGGAGCCTCCTCTTCTGGGTCCACCCCGACCTCGGGTACAATGGCTACCTCCGGCCCCTCCGGTGCCTCTTCAGGCACAGCTCTGCAAAGTCAGGCCTACTCAGCTGCTCCGCCTTCCTCCCCGTCGGCTTCAGCTCTAGAGCCCTTGGACCCCTTTGAGCTGGGACAGGCCAGTCCCCCCGAGTCCCGAGCCGTGACACCCGGGTCTGGACCCCGCCTTTCACCCGGTGGTCCCCACAAGGCCTTTGATCCCGACGGTTTGGGGCCCAGGCAAGTTCCTACGCAGTTGTTACCAGCCTCCTTGCAGGGGCCTGAGGCCGGTCGGCTCTTTCTGAGCCCAGGGTGCTTGGAAGGGCCTCCTGCCAGCCCCGGGGACGCAGCCCCGGCGGTGGTGGGAGGCAGGGATACCTGCTCCTGGCAGCCGCCCGCGGACCTCTCCGCACTCTCTCTGGAGGAGGTCTCCCGCAGTCTGCGCTTCATCGGGCTCTCTGAGGACGTGGTGAGCTTCTTTGCTCGAGAACGCATAGATGGGAGCATCTTCGTGCAGCTCAGTGAGGACATCCTAGCCGATGACTTCCATCTCACCAAGCTCCAAGTCAAGAAGATCATGCAGTTCATCAAAGGCTGGCGGCCCAAGATCTGAAGGGTCGGCCTGCAGCTGCACAGCAAGAGGCAGGTTCTGCCTGCAGGGACAACGTGAGCTGCACTCCAGACGCTGAACGTTCCAGAGGGACACACTGGGATCCATGATCCTCTGGGGTTAGACCCTCAGGGAGACATCTTGCCTGTGTGTAGAGTACCTAGGGAGGAGGCACCACTGTGCACCTGCCCTGGTGAAACATTTGCTGCAATTTTCACTGTGTACAAAAAGTAGCCTTTACAGCGGTGGTGGAGTAACTTCCCCTGCCCTGCTGCAACTTCACAGTCGCGGCGCACTTCTCAACTCCATAGGTTCGGATTAGACAAGATGGTCCATAAGCACAAATTTATTTCCCAAGTGCCCTTTCCTATGTGCCCTGGCCTTTGGCCTACAGCTGTCGGTTAAGGGTGTGATTTCTACGTCTGTGGGTTTCAGTGGTTAGGCACTTGCCTCTGGTGAATCAGTTACAGGCCTGTGCTCAGCAGGCTCTGCTATTAACTTGTGGAGCTGGGGAGAAGCACCCCAGCTGTCTGCTCTAACCCCACCACAGATACCCATCCTTTTATTTCCCATGGGGCTCACTGAGGATTGAGTCCCAAGGAGAGTAGGCATATTCAGGTCAGCTACTTCTTGATTCTAGAAGCAAGTGATGATCAGTCACAGGCAGGGTGCTCTGGGCACTTGGCTTGATGGACACCTGGTGTCCTCCTTGGTTTGTTACCAGCAAGGTATAGGTGGGAAAGAGAAGGCAGGCGGCTAGGGACTGCTCCTGAGGTCAGTTCTGCACTTGTTCACATGGTTCAGAGCAGGCTATGTGTCATCAGCCCAAGCGTGGTGACCTGTGTGGTGCCTGCAACTCTGGGAATTCTGTACACACCTCATCTCACAGCATTCTTCCCTAATACCCTCAACCAGAACCACACTCCTTATACCCACGGATGTTAGGGGCCCAGAGGTGGCAGCTTTCTCATCTGCTTTCCCTGGTCTACCCAGATATTTATTTCTTGTGTTTTGTTAATAGTTAAGACACCTCCCCCCCCCCCATGATCCAGCCAGGCTGGATCCAAGGTATTTCAGTTTCAAGGGAGGGAGTCAGAGTGGAGCACAGAAACTGATGCTATGATGTTGGGTTTTCTCACAGGCTGTTTGATGAATCTGCAAGGACTAGGGAAATAAAGGCTAGACCACAGACTAGTGAAAGTAAGATTCTGGGTGTTGGCTGCTTTCTTCTCTTGGAGACCCGAGGAACAAGGGCACAATGCATATGCATCTGGGCAGGGGAGAACTTTGCAATGGTGCATGCAAGTGGCCCACTCACCCCCTGGAGGCAGGTGGCACAGCCCTCACTCCCTTTTACAAGCCCCCTTCTCCCAAGGTGGGCTTTGTGCTTCAACACAATCCACACATACCCAGCGCTGCTTAGAGGAAAGACCCAAAAATCAAAGCTCAATGCTGCCAGCTGGGGTCTAAGTTTAACTTACAGAATGCCAGCCTTGAGGCCCAGATCCATAGTAGACATCTGTGCATAGCTTTGGTGCAGAATATTAATTCTGAAAACTCTAAAACAACTCAGTTTTAGAGTCTGGTGTCCTAGTGGACAGAGGAGCTGTGAGCAGGGAAATATCCGAACACTTCCAAGTGAAGCAAAAGCAGGAGTCATGGGTACCATCTGATTTTAGAATGCAGAGTGTGATGGGCTTGATTAGGATTCTGCACACTCCATGGAGATTCTTCTGATAGACCTAGTTAGGAGCCCAGTGCCGTTTATAGGGCCAGGTCCTGCTTCTGCCAGAACCAGTGAGAGAACACTGCACACTGGGTGTGGGGGTAACTGAGGCTGGGGAAGGGGGAGGGGAGGAGGGTTTGAATCTGCAGGATTCCAGAGCACCAGGCAAATTGTTTCTTCTTCTGAATAACCCTCATTCCTACAGACATCCTGAAAAGCCCACATGCACGAGGCATAAGGGGGGGTGGGGGGGAGAGGACCAGAGGCTAGGGAGATGGCTCAGTGGAGAGAGTGCTTGCTGTGTAAGCTTGAGAACCAGAGTTTGCACACCGTTATCCATGTAAATGTGGGTGGATGTAGTGACCTGCCTGGAATCCCAGCACTCAAATGGCTGATACTGGATCTTCGGGGCAAGCTGGCTAGCTAGGTTAGCTGGATGAGAAAGCTCTGGGCTCACCTGAGACCCTGCCCCAGTAGATGGAAAGACACCTGAAGTCAACCTCTGGTCTCTGCATGTGTTGTCCATCCACATACATGTGCACACACACAAGAGAAACGGGTAGAATGGTACCACAAGAAAATTAACTTGTGGGAAGAATTATCTTTTGCATCCTAGTACACACTACCTCTTCTGTTCATACTGTTCTCAACCAGGGCCACTTCCCTGTTGTAGGTAGCCCAGCTAAAGCACTTAGGCGGTGTGTGTGGTTGGGGGAGGAGGCAGGGAGAAGACTCAGCAGTTTAAAGGCACTTGCTTGCAAAGCTTCCTGGCCCAGGTTCAATTCCACAGCAAGCAGATGGAGCTGGATGCACAGTGGTGTTTGTGAATGTTCATGGGAGGAGGAGCTAGGAGCATCCAAGCTGACAGGCCAGCTGGTTTGCTTGTTTGCAAGGTAAGACACCTTTTTCTTTCTTTTTTTTTTTTTTTTGGTTTTTCAAGGTAGGGTCTTGCTCTAGCCTAGGCTGACCTGGAATTCACTGTGTAGTCTCAGGCTGGCCTCAAACTCATGGCAATCCTCCTACCTCTGCCTCCCGAGTGCTGGGATTAAAGGCGTGCACCACCACGCCTGGCTGTTAAGACACCTTTTTCTGACATTCCTCAAAATTACCCCTAATCTCCACAGGCATTCCCTCCCCCCAGGGCCTCTTAAGCTGCTGCCCAGAACCCCTGCAGCCCACTTCTGTTCCACACAAACAGGGCTTTATTCCTGAAGAGGAGGTTTAAACCAGAAGGGCAAAGACAAACTAGGGACTAAGACGGCAGAGAGGCTGACAGTTTGGGCTTTATTGTTATCCTGCTTTGCTGGATACAGGAATGCCCTTACCACCACTGGCTTCCCAGAAGGACCAGGCAGCACAGACGGTCCCAGGTGGTTGCTGCTTTAGGCCTCAGGCTTACAAAAGAAGAAAGTAGGTTCCACCTTCCAGCCTTAAGTACAGTCTAATTCGCAGTCAGACTTCAGGAGGGAGAGCTGGTCAGAGCTGAAGGCACTTTGCGAGGACGGGCGGGGGGAGGGCCTGCTCACTGGTAGAACTTCTTACTTGAACTGTTAGCATGGTCAAGGAGCAGCTGGCATGGAGTGAACTGTTTCCCATAGACAGCCTCATACTTTCGAAGCCGATCCACTACCTTCTGAGCTCCAAACAGATCCACAAAGCGGAAGGGCCCTGAACAGAAAAACAGGACTTTAGAGAAGGAGGTAGCAACAAGAACTCTAGGATACAGCAAGCTGACTTCCCAACCTGCAGACTGACCTCCAAGACAAGGGGGGAATCCAAGCCCAAAGACAGCTCCAATGTCTCCCTCTGCAGGTGTGGCCAAGATCCCTTCCTGAAGGCACAGGACTGCCTCATTCACAAACCTTGTCACCACACGGTACTGGATGTCTTCATCAGAGGAACTGCCAACAGGAAGGGAAAGTTAGCTGAGAAAAAACAGGCAAGCAGGAGCTAGGATACAATAAGTAAGGTGGGTTCTGGGAAGCCCTGTGCAGGGATGAGAAAAGGGGTGGCATTTGCCCTAACGGATGCAAACTGAGTGCCCACAGTGGCCTGGCTCAGAGGAAATGATACTATCAATAGTCAAGTGCTCGCAAGGGGTCTATACTGCCCCTTGCCCTCTGGGACTCCACCACGCTCAACCCACTCTCACTGTGAGGCCTACACCTACAACCCTTGCTACTTGTAGGATCATAAAGAAAACGGAAGAGAGGCTGGAAGTCTGAACTTCCAGAGAAACATCTGTTTCCAGGCTATTAGCCACTCAAATTGACTTACACTTCAGGCTTAGCAGGCAGCTTCAGACTTGCCAAAATACTATCCATGTCAGAATTTAAACTCTTATTCTTTGACCCCTCCTGATAGATGTAAAAGCCTTTTCCAGATTTGCGACCTAAAAGAAAAAGCAGCAAGAGCTGGCATTAGTTCTTGCTGTGTCCCTGGCTGAGCATTGGTGCTCTAGTTATACTGGACTGTGATGCACTTCTGAGTGTGCATCCAAGCAGCTCGAGCAGTTTAGTCCTCATCAGATGAGCTGGCAGAGAAGAAATCGGGTGCTTGCAAATCTGCATCTAGATGAGTAAGGCTACTTGGGTAAGTTTATTTAAAGTCTGCTCAGGAGGCCTAGGCCCTGATGATTTCTGCTGTGGCCTCAACTGGATGCTCTGAGAGGAAAAGCTGACCTTCTCCCCACAGGTGGTCAGATAACATGGGAAAGCCTGGATAGAGTGCTGGGATTATAGGCAAGGACCCTGCTGAAATCATTTTTGAAACTCCTATTACCAGGGCTCTGTGTTTAGGAAACACTCCTTACACAGGGGTCTCTGTAACTCTGGTTTCAGTAAGCTGCTCAGAACTCTGTGTCAGGTGCTACTCTAGTAATTCTTGTGCTACTCACCTAGGAAGCCCTTGGCTACCATCTGTTTCAGCAGCTCTACGCTGCCTCCTCCAAACCGATCTCCAAAGGCTTTGCCTAGATCTTCTGACACGTGTTGTGCCACGTCCACACCCACTTCATCTGCCAGGGTGGCAGCACCCACAGGAAAGCCAAAGCCTGTGGTCAGAGTGTCCAGCTTCTTAGGGCTAACCCCTTCCTGAATAGGAAGTAAAGCAGGGGCTTCAGAGCAAGGCCATCTCAGACGCCCTCTACAGAAGGGCTCTCTGTACTAGTGTAGACATAGCCTGTGTCAAATCCACTCTCTTCGGGGGATTCTGTATGGCCAGGTCCATACAGGAATGCACAAGGAGAAAACCTGAAACTTCTCTGTAGTACTTTAAGGAGGTTTAGAGATAAACAGATCATTAATTCCTTCTTGTTTGCAATTTTCACCTCAACACTAAGGAGATGCCATGGCTCCCAGGACTGAGGTGTGAGGGTTGCCAAGGGGCACTGCTGCAGAGCTTGGGACCCTCGAGTCTAAGGAGATGCCCCACGGAGCACAACAGAGAAGGACCTAGATGTCCTTGGAGGGATCTGTGTGCAGCAGAAGAGGAGGCAGCACCAGTCAGGCCAAAGAGGCTACGTTCTGGAAGGTTTCTGCCTGAGGGGATACAGAAGCAGCATGTACACATGCTGGGAGGCCCTGGGCTTCCTGGGAGCAGCCTCAGCTTTAGGTTCCCATCCTATGCAGAAGAAAAGGCACAACAGGGCCTCCTGGGAAGAAGGATGTATTCAGAAGCAGTGTGTCCTTCCATTTGGAGGACAGAGTGAAGAAGGACTTGAAGAGGCCTCAAACACTCCACAGAGCAATACCCACCTGGAGGATTCGCATGACTTCAGACATCATGGGTGCGAGACATCTGGTGGTATAGAAGCCGGGTCCATCCTGCCAAGGGAGAGGAGGAGAGCTCATGGCTCTGCTTTGGCTATAACTACCTGTGCCAAACTCAGGCTCCCTTTCCCAGATACCATTTCAAAGTTCAAAGTTTAAGGTGATTCTCTGCTGCAATGCTTGATATTAAACTGCAGAGATGCCATCCTGAGTAGTCTGGTCCTGCAGAGATTCATGATCACCTCCAATGTTTGGATGATCTAGGAAGATTCTACCACATGGCAGACACTGCCCACATCTGCCTTGCCTCAGTAGTTGTGGTGGTTTGAAAGCATGGCCCCAGAGACTCAGGTGTTTCGTTAAGATTGAGCTTGCCAACCAGCCTTACAAGGTATAAACACCTGTGCAATAGTGGCACCCAGCCTTGGTGGGTAACCAACAACAGCCCTCTGATTGGCTAAGAGATCTGCTCAGTGGAAAGAAACTCATAACTGGAATTGGGAACCAAGTCAGAATCCTATAGAGACCAAAATTATGAACTACAATGAGAATCTTCCACTAGTATTTGGCCAAAAAAGTGGCTACACCCATCAAATTCTCTCTTAATTAACAAAGCTTAGGCCATTTAACCTATGGTGATCTAACTCTCCTCTGGAGATGTTTTTACTTTTCAGAAGGCGGTAAGAACTGAGGAGATGAATGCCCCCCCCCCCCCCCAATCAGCCAGGGCCCAGGTGAAACCACAGAGGAGCTGGCGACATGAGCAAGAGTGCTGCTTCCACAGTGAGCCTGGCAACCTGCGCCAGGGTGACGGAGACAGGCACCGAGCACTGAGGAGATCAAAGCAGAAACCCAGAAGCTGCTGAGAGCTCATGACTAACACACCCACCAAGGCTCAGGGAATCTTTCGGAAGAGGGGTCGGAAAGATTATAAGAGCCACAGGGTGGGAGGGAATATCCACAGTCATTGCTTCCCCCACCAATGACTGATTGCTGCTCTCACAACTCATAACCCACACTCCCATGGTGAATACCAGCAATCCCACTCAGGAGGGCCCTAGGTGCCCTGGGGGAAAGGGGCAGGGAAATGATGGTACCAACACATGATGTGCCCATACAAAGTTTCTAGTTAATAAGTGAAAAAAAAAAAAAAGGTTGAGCTTGCAACTTAAGCCCCTAGCAGGCCGATCCCTGCCATGGGGGAGAATCTTCAGTCTAGCCCTGTTAGGTGCATTCAGAGTTTGGAGCTTTGGTGTTGGTGTGTGCTGACTGCAATGTCTCTCTGCTTGGATCTATGGAAATACACCTGCGTCCGTGTATTCTGTGGTATTCCCCTGGAATTTGTAATCCTGAAATAAACCTTTTCCTCCCCTAAGCATCATATTCCTAAGAACACTGATTGCAACAGTACATTAAAGACCGCTGTCCATCCTGAGATAACTGAACGCTGGCAGGAAGCTTCAGGAGCGTCTTCTTTTCGAGAGTGCCACTGCTTCAGCGCCTTACCTTAACCACAATGATGACCTTTCCCTGCTTGAGGCCAACTGCTACTGCAGAGGCCGTCGTGTCCTTGGATGTTTTCTCTGTTGTGATGATTTCCAGCAGCTGCATTTTGTCCACGGGAGAGAAGTAGTGCATGCCAATCACCTGGTGAGGGGCCAGAGCCAGCAAGTTACCATGCTGAGGAGGGAACCCACAGCTCCCTGTTTTGCTGCTGAATGGAGGTTTGGGCTGGTAATACTGGTAATGGTCCATTAGTGCCTTGGTTCTGTGGTCCCACTATAAGCTGCCACATTTCCCTCTGACCTTTCTCCTGTCATTCCCGAGCCTGCCTCTCTCAGGCCCCACATCACATCACATCACATCACATCACATCACATCACATCACATCACATCACATCACATCACATCACATCACCCCTACTGTGTGCTAGGGAATAAAGTTATCCACTTGCAAACTGTGTTAAGTATGAAGAAATAGGCTCGTGTACTTTGGTATGTACACTTTGTATTAGCAATTTAAGTTTCTTAAAGGTCTTTTGGTTGGTTCTGGCCAGTTGAGACAAGTGTTATCTTCTAGGAGTGAGGTGTTTCACTTCTTGAGTGACTACACTCCCCTTTAAGGACTCTGGTCATCCTATTCCACATGCTCACTGAGCGTGCGTCTGCACCAGCCTCTCATGTTCTGTAGGTCTACTTTCAGTGAGCCTACAGGTTCTTTGGCTCCTGATCCTAGATGGTCACTTCATTCTGCTCTGCAGCTGAACTGAGCATCCCTTTTCATTTTAGGGCCCATGTTTTAATACCTAATTGTAGGTTAAAGTAGGTTTTGTGGTTTGAACTTGCCCCAGGTAGGTTGTAGCATTTGCTTTTCTAGGCCCACTTTCCAGGAAGCACTTTATCAACCCCACAGTCCACACAGGTCCTTCCACTCACATTTGGAACTCTCATCCGTTAGCCAGAAGCAGTCAAACATTTCAAGGGTTTTCTCTGCTTACTGCTTACCTTCTCAGGTCTTTTGCTGACAGCAGCAATTCGATTGATTGGGAGAGCAGATGTGTTACTGGCAAAGATACAGTGTTCTGGAATCACCTGCAGGGGAAGCATTTAAGAATGTGTCATGCAGGCCAGGAGTTCACACCTGGGCCTGCCCACCCTTTCATCCACACCTTCTAAGACCACAGACCTCACTCACCCAGACACTCGGTTACCTCAGGCTTTTGTGTTGGACAATGTATTCACTTTGCTGTCTCTTTTGTGCTTTTTTTTTTTTTTTTTTTTTTTTGAGGCAAGGTCTCATTCTAACACAGGATGACCTGGAACTCACTCGATAGCTCAGGCTAGTCTTGAACTCAGGGCAATCCTACCTCGACCTTCCCAGTACTGGGGTTAAAGGTATGCACCATCATGCCTGATCTACACCCCATGATTTTAATAAAAAAAAAAAATGGAATATGAGTTGACAGTATGACTGTATGAGAGTGAACATAGTTTCAAGTTGTGTCATTAATGGTATGGAGTCCATGCTGATGGAAAGGTCCTCTAGGGGCCTCTTGGTAGGCAGAGTGCCTGATGAGCATGCGCGAAGCTTTGGCTTGATCCTAGCACCACATAAATTGAACATGAAACTCCATGCCTGTAGTCCCAGCACTCAGGATGATCAGAAGTTCAAGGTTATCCTTGGCTGCATAGTGAGTTGGAGGCCAGCCTGGGATACATGACCTTGTCACAAAAAGAAAGAAAGAAAAAATGCCTCTAGGAAGAACAAGCCAATTTCTTTAAGGCCAGCTGGCAACAATGCTTCCCCATTCCAGGTCTCCCTGTGAAGGCATGCAGCTTCTGGCTGGTACCAAAGCTGTAAGTTCTCGCATAGCTACTGTGCGAGGCCATTGGAAGAAGGCCACGTGCAGAAGCACTGGACTCCTAACCAGGTTTCTAGCTTTACACACTCCCCCGAGTGATCCCAACCCTGAAATCAATGCTGTTTAGGACCAGGAGTCTCTAAGGGCCCTACCCACACTCCAGAACCGGAGGGGGGGGGAGGAGTATTGGTTCAGGCCACAGTGTTCTTCTGAAGAAGCAGCACTCTGTATACCGACACATAGTGAGATAAGAACACGGACATCAGAACGGGGAGGGTCGAGAACAATGTCAAAAAGGGGTTTGTTTAGTTCTATAGAGGGTATCAGAAGGTTTTTTTTTTTTTTTTTTCTAGGTAGGGTCTCACTCTAGTCCAGGCTGACCTGGAATTCACTGTGTAGTCTCAGGGTGGCCTTGAACTCATGGCGATCATCCTACCTCTGCCTCCCAAGTGCTGGGATTACAGATGTGCTCTACTGTGCCTGGAAACATTTAAATTCTTAAGAACTATTAGTAGATTGAGCTTTGAAGTTTCCTCAGAAAGAAAGCAGAGGCCAGGTGAGAGGATGGGCTTAATGCTCTCCTTTCATACAAGGCCGGTTTCTCTTCCCCCTTTCAGTGCTGTCCTCCTCTTCCTCCTCCTCCTCCTGTGATCACTGAGTCCTCTAACAGTGATCTTGGTTTGTTCATAGTCTGCACTTCTCTCGATCTTTCTCTTTCCTTACGAATCGCTTCCCAACCCCTAACATTACCATAGTTTTCTCCCTTCTGACATGCTCCTCTCTCTATTCTTCATATGCCAAGTACCATCCCCTGCCGTGTCCTGGGGTGGAACCGCCTGTCCTGGCTTAGCAGGGCTCTCTGAACTCTGCCATCATCTAAGTCTCTAATCTGGATCGCCATATGGCACAGACAGGACAGCAACCTTCCCAGCTTTCTTCTTAAGTATCTTATTCAGCTGTGTTGGCATTCCACTCTGCCCAAAGAAGATTCTAGAGGAAGGGTCTCCATTGTATAATGGTTACAAGTATAGACTCTGAAATTCTGGATGTCTCCCAAGTGGCCTCTGTTCCTAATGGAGCTCCTGGTCTTTAGTTTCTAAACCGTCCTAGATTCCCTCTTTACTTTCTTTGTATAGGAAAGCCTTTTAGGATGCTTCATCAGAGCTTATTGCTGCAAATACCAGTGGATCCAGTCAGTACCAATTCACATGCACCCAGATTATGTTTATCTCAGTGTCTGTAATGCCATTTCTCCTCTGCTGGGCTCTCTCTTCATACCAGCACACCAAGCACTGTTATCCCAGGTCAAGAACCAGCTCAGTGGACTCAAACCAGCATTTCCATAGAACAGCATCAAATTCTGTCTGAAGACAATCACAAAAATCCCAACTCATCTGGCTAGACTTCATGAGGTTATTTATATTCTTGGGTGACTGACTTCCCATATGAATAAAGCTAATGAGCCCTGTGCTGAGGAGAATAAGCTAGTTAACTTTCTTCCTTCAGAACTCAAGACTTAGACTTGGTACATATGAGATCATATTTGGAAAAAAAGAAGCACTGATTACTAGTATTCCTTTAAAAATGCCACCTTGGGGGGACTAGAAGATGGTCAGTCAGTCATTAAGTGCTTGCAATGCAAGCGTGAAGGCCTGAGTTTGGATCCCCAGTGCCCATGTGAAAGCTGGGTGTGGTGGTGTGTGCCTGTAATTCAAGCATTGAGAAAATGGAGAGAGGAGCATCTGTAGGGCTTGCTGGCTAGTCTGACCAAATGAGTTAACTTTAGGTCTAGAGAGAGACCCTGTCTCAAAAAAGAAGGTGAGAGCAGTTGAAGAAGACATTATGTTAACCTCTAGTCTCCATATACATCTATATATATATATAAAAAAATAAGATCAAGTCTAAAATCTCCATCTTAGCTTGGGGATATAGCTCAGTTGGTAGAAAGCTTGCCCCAAAAGCCTGAGGCCCTAAGTTCTATTCCTAATATCAAATAAATAAATAAATAAATAGTTAAAAACTCCATTCTAGCTGGGCATGGTGGCTCACACTTGTAATTACAATACTTGAAAGGCAGAGACAGAAAGATCACCATGATCTTTGGCTAAAGAGTGAGATCTTATCTTAAAAAAACAAAAGCAAAATCAGTAACAAAACCTTCCATCTTGGCGCCCTTCACTCACCCCACCATGATCCAAGTATAACAGCCCTACTTACCGCTTCTACTTCCTTTAGCACTTTGTGCTTAATACTAAGGTCCTCAAAAACAGCTTCAATCACCATGTCAGCCTTTTCAAAACCCTGGTAATCAAGCTGCCCAATCAAGTTGCTGAAGATGGAATCTCTTTCAAATGATGTTATAGCTTTCTTCTTCACTTTGTCGTTCAATCTAGAAAACACACATTTCTACTCAGAGTGGAAGACAAGACTTACTAGTGCTCACTGAGTGTCCGTGGGCCAACAGTTGGATGTGGTTTAATGGACACTATTAGGTATCTCACTACCCCCATTTTCAGGAAGCTGTTCAGAGTCTCCAAGGGGCTTGTGGACAGATAGTTGAAGGAGGATATTAGCATTCGAAGACAGGCTGATCCCACATGCTTTCTACAATAAAATGCCTCTAAATGTTCAACTTATAAAAACTGCCTTCATAATACAGTTCAATCTGCCATGGAGAGCACAATAAATAAATGCTTCACTCACCACGGGGAAAGAAGCAGTGTCTTAGACCACCTGCTATACCTGCCTATGTGTGCCATTTACATTGTTCTCGGTATAACCTCCAGAAGACAGAATTTCAGCACTAGTGGCCCTGTGCCAGTGCAGGGGAGTGAACCCAGGACCTCAGCATGCACTCTACCACTACGCTACTTCCCCAGCAACCACTGCTTCTCCTATTGTCTATCTACTTCCCAACCAGCATCTGGTAGCACATTGCACTGATCACATTAAATATTTATTCAAGGCTTCTCTTTTCTCAGAAGGGAGCAGAAAAGAATTCCTGCTACTCAGTTAACTGAGTATTATTTGTTGCTAAAGAAAAAGGTTCTGTTAAGTTCAATTTGACCACACTTTCAGAATAACCTAGTTTTCCTCTGAATGAATAATGGAGCTAAAACCCATTCACTGATTTCCTTAACTAAAAGAAAAACTGAAGCTACAGTTAAGTTCCAAGAGGTATCCAATTAGTCTTAAGGGAATTGGTTGGTTTCATACAACCACAATAGCAGCAGCCACAAGAGATTTACTTGTCAGAACATAAACCATTATGAGTGTCTCTTAATGCTAGTTCTAACCAAATGATTCTGGGAGGGGACAGGAAGCAAGTTCCAATCAGCAGCATGGCCAGTGGCACCTGCCAGAACCTAACCTGATGCTTCTAAGATTAAAAAGGAAACCTGACGGCTGTATCTGGAAGAGGTTTCAGGATGAGGGTATGCTACAGTGAGTTTCTCATTTTTGTAGCATGCTGGATGGGGACAACCTGCTTTTAGAGAGAATGGGTGTTCCAGGGCCTCTAGCTATAGCAAAAGAACTCCAGATACATGCACCACTTTGTGCATCTGCTTTACATGGGTGCTGGGGGAACCTGGGCTTTGCAGGCAAGTGTCTTAACCACTGAACCATCTCTCCAGCCCTGTTTTGGTCAGATACTTTTACTTCATCTCCTTTTTATCTTAGAGTAATCTGCCAATGTGTCCAAATCACAGGTCCTGACCACACTGTGGCAGCAGTGACATGTATGTTATGGGGGCACAACTGTACTCTGATAGGATTTGAGGCCCATTCCATGGAGGGAATTCATGCCTGGAACTGAAAACCTAGTGACAAGTCTATGGCTGGGAGGTCATAGGCCCCAGGAGAATCTGCAGTGTGTGGTAAATGGGTGTGCTGTGCCCATCAGACTGTCCTCTGAATGTTACAATTATGCCCAGAGATCAGTGCTGTTCTCACTTTCGGTCAGAGAAGCTTCTTTGTGCACATGGTGGTAAATTCTGCTAAGACTCAAACTTGTTAAAGTGCTGGGAAGAACTGAGATATCTCTATCGTACACTCCAAGGCTCAGGGAACACTGCAGATGAGGTGGCAGAATGAATGTAAGAGCCAAAGGATGGGGAGGATTGCTCTGGAATGCTGTCATGGAGGCACAAAGTGGCTGTCCCATTCACGATCTCACAGCGGCTCCCATTACCTGTGCAAGACCTGTACAATACTAGGCCCATCAACATGTCATTACGGATGAGTGAGGAGGGGAAAACACACAGAAAAACCAACATTAAAGTAGAGGAGGGGATAAGTGAAAGGGGGATGGGAGAGGAAGGACAGAAGAACGTATCAAGAGGATCACGATCAAAACATATGTATGAAAATTATCAATAAAATAAATCAAAAACAACTATAGAGCACAGCACTTATAATGTCCAGGTGAAAGCAATCGATGATGGCAAAAACAAATCAATGCCCCCCAACACTCTAACGCTGGCAAAAGCACAGAGCTAGCTCACCCCTTGAACACCTGTTGCTGTCCCCGGCTTAGCCCCGTTACTGTGGTGTCTTTAAGTAAAGTCTTCAGTCCTTTATCCACAGAGACCTGGGCAATGCCAGCTCCCATCAGGCCTGCACCGAGAACAGCTAGATGCCTGGAAGGAAAGGAGGAAATGATTTTGGTCAACAACTCTTAGTCATTTCTGCAAGGTTAGACTAATAACTGATTATCCAATAAGGCGACTAAAGCAGGCACAAGGACAAGGTGCTTTCCATAATTTCTGCCCAAAATATGGAAAGTGTAAAAATTCAATGGGTGTACAAGAATTAGTGTTTCCATGAAGGCAGAATTACTCATTTTCATTCATGCCTGGGGATCTTGGGAAGCAAAACCACCTAGTCTAACTCAAGTCAACACAAGAATTTTTGTTTTTTGAAACAAAAGCCAACTTGCTGAGATATGTGTAAACACTAAGGTCTCTTCTGACTTATTCAAAGTCTCTTTAGAGGTGGCTTGTTCCTTTTTTTTTTTTTAGGACAGGGTCTGGCGATGTGATTGACCTTGATCTTATAGACTTCACGACTCTGAACCCTTAGGTTTTTGAGACAAGGTCTCACTATGTAGCTCAGGTCATCTTGCACTCACTATGGAGCTCAGGCTGGCCTTGAACTCCTAGCAATCCTCTTGTCTAAGCATCTGTAGCTCTTGCCCAGAGCTTGCAGCAATCCTGCCTCACTCTTCCAGAGCACAGGATTCCAGGCATGCAATGCCATGCCTGACTTCAATGGTGGCTCAGCTCCAGGCCCTGCCTTCTCTCAACATCTTGTCTCATGTACATCTTTGCCCTTTCTGCCCATGATTCCCCTTGAGCTTGTCAGGGGCCCACAGGATTCTGCAAGGGCTGCATGTACAAAGTCACTCTCATTAAGTGTGAAGCCCTTTGAGGACCAGAGATCCCGTGTGATTACTATTCTGAGCTCTCTCCATAGTTCTGGATATTACATCACTCTCCTATAGTAAATTACTAGTTTTTGCCCATGTGTAGTATGTGTGGTGTATGCTAATGTACAAAGTCTGTGAACCTGTGGGCAGAGGCCAGAGGAGAGCTTCAGGTGTCCGCTTCCTGATTTCATGAAGCCCCAGTGTGATGGTTAGCCTTTGTTGTCAACTTGATCTTTTTAATGATCTTGGGTGGGTTTCTGAGGATGTTTACAGGAAGGCAGCTTCTCAATAGGGAGCAGGATATAAAGAAGCTCAAAGAAGCTGGAAGTAAACATCCTTTCCTGTGTGGGCAGTGCAGGAAGGAAAGTCCAGAGACTCAGGAAGCCATTAAGTCTGGGGAAGGGTTGCAAGACCCCACCCTAAGGCTATATAAAAGAGAAGAAATTCTCTCCTTGGCTCTCCTGCCTGTTTGCTGTTCTGTGTGTGGTGTAGGTGATGGGTTTCTCTCTCTGCTCGGGCCTGTGAAAGAGGGTCAGCCTTTTTCACTGTTACAGAACTTCCCCTCAACCTGTAGTTTCAATAAATCCTTTCCTCCCCCAAATTGTGCCTGGTTTGGAGATTCATCCCAGCGGCGTGTGGCTGACTACTACACCCAGTGATTCTCTGGTCTCTGCTCCTCCCTCACAGGACTGGGATTACAGACACTTGTGGCCATGGCAGCTTGTTTCATGGGTGCTACTGAACATGGGCAGTCTCGTGCCCCTCCCTAGAGGCCCCCATGCTTGCCTGGGAGCACTCTTACCACTGAGCCATCTCTCCACTTTAAACTATTTCTTTAAAAATATTTATTTGGCTGGAGAGATGGCTCAGTGGTTAAGGCGCTTGCCTCCAGTGCCTAGGGCCCCCAGTTCAATTCCCCAGGACCCACATGAGCCAGAGCCACAAGGTGGTGACCCTGGTTCTCTCTCTCTCTCTGCTTGAAAATGAATAAATAAAATATTTAAAAAAATAAAATAAAAATATTTATTTATTTATTTGGGGGGGGTGAGGTGTGCCAGGGTAGCCTGCTGCTGCAAATGAATTCCAGATGCATAAATTCCAGATGCATACACTACTTTGTGCATCTGGCTTTATGTGGGTGCTGGGGTATCAAACCTGGGTGCCTTTAACTGCTGAGCCATCTATTCAGCCCCTATTTTTTCTAATTATTTCCTTTGTGTAAAAAAAAAAAAAAAAAGGCCCAAGTTTATAGCACTGTAGACCTAGATTGGATTTTCAATGAGAGACAACACTTCTCATTATGTTTAGAAATACTCAGGCCCTAAAAGGGAAATCTTAACTTCAAGTCCTGGTATCTTCCAAATATAGCTTTGGAAAAATACAAATATTTATCTGTTATTCTTTTCTTCAATTTCTTTTCCAAATCAGGTCACCTCATATCCTACTACTCTGTCCATTTGGTTCTGAGAGTTTCTGAAGTTTAAAAAAAATTTTTATTTATTTAGCAGAGAGAGAGAGAGAGAGAGAGAGAGAGAGAGAGAGAAAATGAATATGGGTGTGCCAGGGCCTCTGGCCACTGCAAACAAACTCTAGACACATGCGCCACCTTGTGCATCTGGCTTTACTTGGATACTGGGGAATCAAATCCAGGTCATTAGGCTTTGCAAGCAAGAGCCTTAACCACTGAGAAATCTCTCCAGCTCCCTTCTTCCTTTCTTTTGTTAGTTTTTCTTTTATTTTTTGCAGTACTTTTAATTTTTTTTCTCCCAGAGGCAGGGTCTCACTCTAGGCCAGACTGACCTGTAACTTACTCTGTAGGCCCAGCTCGGCCTCAAACTCAGTGATTCTCCTACCTTAGTCTCCCCAGTGGTGGAATTAAAGTACTTAATATCGCAACACCCAGCTTAATATTTTTTTAAAAAAACATTTATTTGCACATGTATGTGTGTGTTGACACACCAGATCTCTTGCTGATGCTAAAGAACACCACTTTTTACATCCAGCTTTATGTGGATACTAGGGAATTCAACTCAGGCTGGCAGACTTTACAAGCAGGTGCCTTCAACTCTGAGCCATCTCTTAGCCCCCAATATTTCTGTTTTGTTTGTTTCCTTTCTTTCCCATCACAATTAAGTCCCGCTCCTAGAAGCTGGTGACAATCTTTGCCTTCTATTTATGCTGTTCATGAGGGACTTTGTTTTTCTTGTTAATCTGCTTGATTTCTGTAGAATGTGTAAAGATAGGCATATTTATGCAAACATCATTATTCTACTGCAATAAGACAGTAATTTGCCATACTCATTAAATCACAGTGGGTAAGTGAACAACTTCAAATGGGTTTGATTGGCAGTGGTCACTAAGTGTGTTAGAAGGTTCAGGTTATTTTCATATTCTATTTGGAAATCTCTTGGCTAGAATCCTGTCTCACCAGACTTCTTATCCATCTTGTGTTTGATTTGGGGTTAAATCCCATTGAAGAAAGGAAAGAGAAGGCAGTAACATCACCTGCTTCTTTTATATTCCTCATTGCAATTTATCTAGCACAGGGTCTTTCATCTCAACAACCCTTGGCATTTCAGCCTGGGTACTTGTGGGGGCTGTTCCTGCACTGAAGGATGTGTAGCAGCATATTCTCTTACTGCCAGATGCCAGACCAGCCCTTCCTCTCCAGTGTGACAACCAAAAATGTTCTAAGACACTCAGGTGTCCCTAAAGGGCATAAGGAACGAGGTTGAGCCTACTGCGCTATAAGGTGAGTTTAGAGATGCTGATAAGACTATTAGGGTGGCATCAAGCTGAATAAGGCTTCTGATGAGACCGGCTCCCACTGCTTATACTGTCAGCTCCCATAAGCAAAAGATAGCAACTGTAAGCCAGGAGAAGGGGCAGAGCTGGCAATCTCAGCCTTCAGGAGGCTTAGGTAGGGGGAATGCTGCAAGTTTGAGGCGAGCCTGGGCTACACAGTGAGTACTGGGCTTTATGCCTATTTTTTTAAAATTTGTGCCACAGGCTGCGCCAAGGCGGATGCCATGAGAGGATGGACGGGCGGACAGCGGGGACCCGGACGAGCTGCTGTTGCACACCCGGGAGGGGAAGGGCTTTCTGGCACGAGCCAGAAAGCCTGCTAGACAAATGGCTTTATGCCTTTTAATAAGGAAGAAGCATGCATTCTGAGATGGCATCTCAGGTCAGAGGGAGAGAGAAAACCACGATACAGAGTGTACAAGTTTGGTTCAGGAAGAGGGCTATAGACCAGACTGCCAGGGATCATAAGTATGAGAGCAGAAAGCTTTACAGGAGTCACTAGAAAAACTTAGAAAAAACTCAAAACTTTGGTTGAAAAAAATGTTCTTAGAATAAAGGCTCAAAACCAGATGTGATGGCACACACCTTTAATCCCAGTGCTCAAGAGACAGAGGCAGGAGAGTCGCTGTGAGTTCAAGGCCAGCCTGGAGCTACAGAGTGAGATCCAGGTCAGGCTATGCTAGAGTGAGACCCTATCACAAAAAGGAAAAAAAAGGGGGGGGGGGCCTTTAATGTTCTCTGGATACAATAAGCTGAGGGCAAGACCACCTGATAATACAAATCTATTTCTGTAGGCTGTCAAAGCATCTATTTATTTGTTTGTTTTATTTTGGTTTTTCCAAGGTAGGATCTCACTCTAGCCCAGGATGACCTGAAACTCATTCTGTAGTCATAGGCTGGCCTCAAATGCACAGTGATCTGCCTCCCAGTGCTGGGATCCAAGGTGTGCACCACCACGCCCAGCCTCATCAAAACATCTATAGCTTTGTGTTCAGTGAAATTCACAAGGTATTCTAGGAAGTTCAGCTTACTTAACATCCTTCTGTGGCACTCCAAAATTATTTTTCTTGCACAGGACCTGGCTGTGATAAAGTCCCATCAGGGCCTTTGATTCTCTGGTCATTGCAAGCTCTCCAAATTTCTGAAAAGTGAAAGAGAAAAAGAAAAGGTAGCACCTCGCAGTCATGGTGATGTGGATTTCTTCTGGTTCACTTCAGGGTGTCTCAGCTGTGTCTGTGCTATAGAAGCCTGACTGAACCCCACCGAGGTGTCTTTCTTCACTATCCTTATTTAGAGCACCGTCTCACCATTGCTTTGAAGGAGGCCTTGGATATAACTGAGCTCTGAAGAATCTGTTTTGTTTTTCCTAGGTAGGGTCTCACTCTAGCACAGGCTGACCTGGAACTCACTGTAGTCCCAGGCTGGCCTCTGCTTTCCAAGTTCTAGGATGAAAGGCATATATCATATATCCACCACACCTAGCCTCAATATTCTTTCTAGCAAAAGAACTCTCATCAGGTATGTTCAGCTGACGGCCTGTTGACTGCATGCATTCCAGGATAACTATGAATAGGGCCCAGCCATTAGTAGGCGACAAAGTCATGTTGTAATGTCAAAAGCTTGTACAACTGATTGAGTCTTAGAGCCAAATGGGTCTTCACAATCTCCTCTAACGGCCTGTTCCAGTTAGTCAGTATGACTCCTATCTAGAGTTCTCTTTCTGCTGTAGCAGGCTGCCTGCACCATATGCATGGCCACTTCAGAAAGAATCTTCACACTGATGGAGAATGAGTCTCAGTTTAGAGCAGGACCAGACAGCTTTTACTTTCTAATTCCCCAAAAAGAGGTTGGGCCTCAGTGTCCATCTTTAAGCCCTAACCAGTAAAAATATTTTTCTATTGACATTTTCTTTTTTGTTTTTTTGGTACTGGGGATTGAAGCTATGGCTTTGTGCACGCTACATAAGCACTATCTAACCCTAACCATTTAGCTCTATTGCTAGCCCTGCTTGTATGCATTTCATCACAAAACCATCCCAAGTATAGAACAAAGCCATCCAAGAGATTCATTTTGGACGTCTTATGACTGCTTCTCTTCTTTCTAGTTACAAACTCAAGCATCTGCAGTCCACCATTACGTTTTGAGATCTACTTGTTCATTGGGATTAAGCATACGAAATGATAACCACTGCACAAAAAAAAGTACTGGATTTTGTATCCCCCCCCCATTTTAAAGAGAGCATTGGAAACTTAGTTTTCCTATAATTTACAGTAAAAATCAGAGAAATAATTTCACCTGTGATTCAGCAAGATAACCTGAGTCGTCCCCTTGCTCCAGTCCAGTCTTTACCACCTGAAAATGTAAAAAGCTTTCACTTAGAGTTTAGATCAGAATGGCCCTCAAAGACTAGGTGACAAGTTTAAGAGCACAGGTCTTAGTGTCTGGTTGCTCTCTGACTTCACTCTATCTCTGAAGCTACTGTTGAAGCTAGCAAGAAACAGAAACAGAAGGAAAGACAAAGCTGAAGTTATTCTTCTAGCTTCTCTTTCTCCAAAGGCAGGCAGCTTCTACTTTTAACTCTATTCTTTCTTCATCAAGTGTGATCTAGCTCATCACATTAATCAGCAACTATGAAGTTCAGCTTTACAAAGAAGGGGCTGGGGAGGTGGCTCAACAGTTGAAGGTGCTTGCTTGCAAAGCCTGTTGGTCTGAATTCAATTCCCAGCACCCACGTAAAGCCAGACACAAAAAGTGGCTGCCATTCATTTGCAGTGGCAAGACACCCTGGCATGCCCGTGACCACATGCATGCATACACACATGCAAATAGAAATATTTTTTAAAAGGAGAAAGAAATTACCATGAGTCCAATCATCATAATTTATGGGTGTGACAAAATATAAAATCAAGATGAACCACTCCAGGTTTATCGTGTAGCCCCCCCAAATGAAACCCTTGTGAGAGTGACAGGATAGCAAGAGATCTATTAGCACAGTTAATCAGTCAACCCAGGATAAGTCAGCGTGACAGACACCAACGATTTCCAACACAACCTAAAGCAGAAGTACAGAGGCCCTTAAGATCTCAACAATAAAGCAGTCTTAAATCTCACCCACCATGACTCAGGGAACTGAGTGGAAGAGGAGGCAGAAAAAGTGTAAGAGTCATGGTGGGGGAGAATATCCAGAGACATTACCCCCCTCACCAACAACACACAAGTGGGGAGGGAACCTGGCTGCCTCTTGTGCTATCCATAACCTCCTACCCGATGGAACCATCCAGTTTGCCCACTGAGGAGGATACCCAGTGGGTGGGGGACAGGGAGGAGGGAATCAGAGATACCAACGTTATATTTGCTAAAACAATGTATCTAATTTTGGACAATAAATATATCGATTAAAAACCCTAAATGCATAAAAAATAAACAAATGGAGACAGGGAAAAGAGAAATCGGGGAATTGGGGACATCAACACATTATTTGCTCATTCAGTGTATCTAATTATGGACAATAAAAAAATATCAAAAAATGAAAAAAAAAAAAAAAAAAAGCAAATCTACAGACTGGAGAGATGGCTCAGCTGTTATAGACCCTTGTTTACAAAACCTAATGGCCCAGGTCGGATTCCCCTGCACATATGTAAAGTCAGATGCACAAAATGGCACATGTATCTGCAGTTCATTTGCAATGGCAAGAGGCCCTGTCATGCCCATACTCTTTCTCTCTACTTGCAAATAAATAAAAATGTTTAAAAAACCCACAACACCCAAATTTACATTCCTGAGACTTCCCCATAATATCTAAATTTAGCACTTTTAGACTAACTTATGATCCTTCCTTGGCAAACAGAGTACTGCTCCTTGCTTCTTGGCCTTTTGGATAAGATCAAGTGGAGAGCTCTGTTCTATAAAAGAGAAAAGTACAGGAAGGAAGGATTATAGGCAAGACTCACATCGATTATTTTCAGAGGTGCAGGATAAAGGCCTTTGGTCTGTTTTCGTACTTTTTCTTCCACTGTTTTGTAAATCTGTTGTCTGACAAATGGAATAGCCATGGCATATGATGTCAGTTCTGTAAGAAAATGTGGTTAGATAGTTACTTGAAAGAGTCAAGCCTCCTTGTTCATTTATTCTATCAACCTCACAGAAATTCAGTAATTCTAGCTGTCTGAAATCTGAAAGAAAAATTTTATTTTACCTTGTCTGATACAAATTAAATGGCAATCTACACGCTGCTTTAAACATGCCTTAATTAGTAGATAAATGTTAAAGCTTGGCCTTGGGTACTTGCAGCTTTATTATACTAGCATAGTCCTCTACTTTGTATTAATGATTAAAAATTTCAAAGATAATCAGACTTTAAACAGCTTTCATTGGTAGCATAAGGTTGAGGACCTGACCCGAGAGCAGAGTGATGACAAATAATATCCATCCCTTTCACTCTCTTTCCTTCCTTTCCTCCCTCCCTCCCTTCCTTTTTCTTCTGGCTTCTTGAGACAGAGTCTCA
The DNA here is from genome assembly GCA_004024765.1 of Zapus hudsonius. Taxonomy (NCBI): domain Eukaryota; kingdom Metazoa; phylum Chordata; class Mammalia; order Rodentia; family Dipodidae; genus Zapus; species Zapus hudsonius. Next base: position 4,229 of record PVHP010014197.1, on the reverse strand, counting down.
CATAGCCAAGGATGGCTTTGCAGCGCTTTCCTCATTCTGAATGACTAGTAAAACTAAGGAGCAAGCAAGTAGCTCTGTCTGTTCCTTAACAGGAACACTTACTTTCCATAAATCCCTTGTTTCTCTTTAGAGAGATTTTCTTATCAGCTAGTCCTTTGGCAAAAGTAATTGCAACTTCTTCTAGGTATTCAATTGTCCGTTCCTCTGGAGGTTTTATTCCTGGTCCTGTAAAAACAAAACACAACAAAATAAAAATGATTGCAACAGACTGGAATGTAAATCAGGCTTAGATCAGCCTAGGCAGGCAAAAACTAGAGCAGGCCACAGCTTTTATTTCATAGCTGACACATTATACATAAAGATGATAAAGGTAACAAGCTTTTTTTAAAACCAGAAATTATATAAGCTGCAACATAATAGAATATCTATAAAGTACCAAAATAACGTGAAAATCTGAAATTCTAGACCCTGCAAAAGTACCTCTGAACAATGAAATTGCAATACAGACGCAGCAGAGTGAAAAGAGCAAGTACCAGCCAGCAGACTTACACTAAAGAAAAGGTTAAAGGATGATTCTTCAGAACCAAGGAAGACCATCTAGTAGAGCAGTCTACTCAACCTGCCCGCTCTCCCTTCTTTTTTCTTTTCTCTCTCCCCCCCTTCCCTTCTTACTAAGGAAAATCTTAAAAGCCTTTTGTTGAAGGCTCAACAGTGAGATGACCTACACCTGTGTACTAGTCTCCTGCTCCTTCTTCCCCGGGGAAAATGAAGCAGGGAAGAGTTGATGTTTTCTCCAGGTTCAACCTTTTACTTAACAGGATTTTACTCAGGCCAGCATTGAATTCATGGCAATCCTCCTCCTGTCTCAGCCTCCCAAGTCCTGAGATTACAGGTGTGTGTCACCTTGCCTGGTTTGTAACTTCCCTTTGGGCTTGTTTCTTTGTTTGGCTACTCTGACAATGAACAGCTCAGCTCTCTCTCTGGATCAGCTGAGCTCTAGATAGAAATAAGTATCGAAATGGATGAATTATTTCCTTATTTTGTTATGTGTATATATGTGTATGTTATGTGTATATTAGCCAAATATTTGTTTTCTTCTTTTACCATCTTATCATCTAACATTCGATATATTAATAATTTTAAGAGAGTATTCACACTATATTAGAGAAGAGTAAGTAAATTTCACCCAAAACTGCATCCTCTTTTGGAGAGATTAGTTTATATTTGGTTGTAGGCAGAATGGTTTCATTATCTTAGAGGAATGAAGGCCTGACTTTGCTCTTGTTTTTTTTTTTTTTGTTCTGTTTTTGTTTTTCTTCTTTGACTCAGTCTGACCTGGACTCAGTCTGTAGTTTCAGGCTGGCCTCAAACTCCCAGCAATTCCCTTGGGATTAAAGGCCTGAAAACCCACACCTGGCTGGGAAATGTAAATTAAAATGACTTTGAAATTCCATCTCACTCGTCAGAATGGAAAACATCAAAAAATTAAATGACAACAAATGCTGGCAGGGATGTGGGGAAAGAGGAACCCTTATTCACTGCTGGTGGGAGTGCAAACTTGTACAAATCAGTATGGAGAATTCTCAAAAAGGTGAAAACAGACCTACCATTTGATCCAGCTTTAGGACTCCTGGGCATATACCCTGAAGACTCGACTCTACTACTGAGATATTTGCTCAGCTATGTTTGTTGCTGCTCTATTCACAACAGCCAGGAACTGGAATGAGCCCAGATACCCATCGACTCATGAATGGACAATGAAGATGTGGTTCTTATACACAACGCAATTCTACTCAGTAGTAAGGAAAAATGAAATAATGAAATTTTCAGAAAATGGATGGAGTTGGAAGAAAAATCATATTAAACAAGGTCACAGAAGCACAGAAAGACAAATGCTGCATGTTCTCCCTCATATGTGGTTTCTAACTTGCAACAGCTTGGGTTGTGTACAAATGGCAGTAAGCATCAGGAGTATTGACGGGGAACTAGAATGAAGCTAGGAGAAAGTGAAAATAGAGAGGAGAGGAGATGAGGGGTTACTTAAACAGGCAACCTGAGGGACACAGGAGAGTAGAAGGGTCTTGGAGGTGTGGGGGAAGAGATGGTGGGGGATACACAAAACTAATGACAGATAAATCAGTACCATAGAAATCTTCTTTCCAGATAGCAAACTAAAAGATATAATCCTTAATAAGAGGAGGGTAGGGATCACCCAGGGAGAAGGACCCTGGAGAAGATGGAAAAAGCTTAATCCTAAAACCATGGGCTCTGGCTGGTAAATCCTAGTGTCAAAACTAGGTTACACCCCACAGTGAGCTGTTGCCACGAGGTTCCTAAAACAATGTAGGTTATTGTCAAAGCAGTGGATACCTACCTACCAGAGCTAAATGGTAAGACCTTATTGCTGAAGACACCACAGGCTACAGGCACAGGACATTGAGAGATCATGGCAGAACCGAGAAGGAAGCCACTCCCTGCTGGCAGATGATGGGCACCAAGAGTGTGAACGAGCAGGCGATCCCGTAGGCTACAAAATCCACCAGCCAGGGAAGATGTGCACCTGTGCAGTACTGGCACACAGGTATAATCAACAGTTCTCTGATAGATTAAGGCCTGCTCAGTAGAACTCATACCTGGCACTGAAAAAGTCAGACTTCTAAGGATAAGAAGGTCATAGGCTTCAGAGAGAAGCTCTCACTTTGGCCAAGAAAAGTAGCTATATTCATCAAAATGTCTCTTAAACAACTATGTTTATCCCTTTAATCCATGTTTCTCTCATTCTTTTAACAGATGGCAGCAAAAACCAGGGAGAACCAAGATCCATTAAAACAAGAGCCGAGTCTACCACTAGATGAGCCACCTCTAGCACATCTATCAGGGCTCAGGAGATATTAAATAGGAAGTGGTGATTTAAACATGAGTGCTGTTCCCACTGCTAGCCTGACAACCAGCTCAGAGAGATAATGATAGACACTGAGGACACTCAAAACTCAACAAAGCAGAAATCTAGAGGTTCCAGAGAGCTCAACTCTAGACTTATAACACACTTGACAAGGCTCAGGGAACAATGCAGAATAGGGGATGGGAAGAGTCTGAGAGCCCCTGGGTGGGAAGGAGCATTCTGAGGTATAGCCCTCACCCCCCAGACTGACTGATGCATTCTTGACCCCACAATGAATGCCAATACCACCACCGAGGAGAGCCCTCAGTGGAATAGGGGCGGGTGAGAGGGGACATAAGAGGAAAGCTCACAGGAAATATGACCAACACGTGATTTGTTCATAAAGTTCATAGTAGAAGTAAAAATGAAAAAAAAAACCAACAAAATACATTACATACATGTATGAAAATTGTCATTAAAAAAGTAAAAAAATTCTCAAAACTCATGAAAAAAAAAAAAGCCAGGAAAGCTGGAAATAAGTTGTCAGCAGATCTTTTGATTAAGGTGCCAATACAGTTTACTGGGGAAGAAGAAGGTTCTGAACAAACGGTGCCAGAGCATTTGTATATTTATATGCAAACAGGGCACAGATATCAAAGTTAACTTGAAACTTATCACAGAACATATAAGCGATAATACTACAGCACTTTCAGAAGAAAGCATAGGAGAAAATCTTTGTAATTTTAAGTCAGAGAAGGATTTCTTCTATTTCAAACCAATACCATGATCTACAAAAAAAATCCAACTATGTATCGACGTCATCAAAATTAATGATTTTTGACCTTACATAATGAAGTCATGAAATGAGAAAAAATATAAATCACAAAATTGACAAAAAGACTTGTATTCTTATATATAAAGAACTCTGAAAACTCAATCAGAAGAAAAACAAATGAAAAGATTTGACTAGACACTATGAAAGAAGCTATATTGAAAGAGATAAACATTAAAAATGTTTGAAACAAAAAAGACTGATCATATGAAACAGATGGAAACTGGAATTCTTACACTGTGCTAAGAATTAAAACCAGAATAAGCACTTTGGGAAAACAGTCTGATGCTTTTTAAAAATTTATTTATTTGCAAGGGGAGAGAGAGAGAGAGAGAGAGAGAGAGAGAGAGAGAGAGAGAGAGAGAGGAGAGAGAGAGAATGGATGTACCAGGGCCTCTAGCCACTGCAAATGAACTCCGTATGCATTCACCACTTTTTGCATCTGGCTTTATGTGGGTACTGGAGAATCAAACCAGGGTCCTTTGGCATTGCACACAAGCACGTTAACTGCTGAGC